>VZRN01003885.1:1262978-1334777 GCA_013397935.1 Dasyornis broadbenti | reverse complement strand
AAAAAAAAAAAAAAAAAAAAAAAAGGAGAACAGAAGAAGATTCCCCCTCCAATGATCCCCACAAGAGGAAATAAATGAGAGATTTCAGATACTCTGAGAAATCCCAGTATTACTGGGCAAGTCAGATAGCAACCAACACGTCTCAGAGCTGAAAAAACCATCTCTGCAGGGCTGGGACAGGGAAGTTCTTTACGGTAAGAGTCCTGGGGCTGCTGGCACATCATAGCCCCTGCATGTCTGACCAAATCATGAAAAGAAACCTAAAGACCAAATTCTCCTCCTGGTTACCTGCTCTCTCTCGGCATTTTGGTAAGCCCTGAGTTCAGGTACTGTGAAATCAGAATCATTGAATCATTACAGTTGGAGAAGACCTCCAAGATCATGGAGTCCAACCTTTGACCAAACACTACTTTGTCAACTAAACCACAGCACGAAGTGCCATGTCCAGTCATTTCTTGAACACCTCCAGGGATGGTGACTCTATCTCCCCAGGCAGCCCATTCCAATGTTTAACCACCCTTTCAGTAAAAAAATTCTTCCTGATGTCCAGCCTGAACCTCCCCTTGAGGACATTTCCTCCATTCTGTCAGTGGTTGCCTGGGAGAAGAGACTGACCCCCATCTTCCTACAACCTCCTTTCAGGTAATTGTAGAGAGTGGTAAGAAAGATTCTCCCAAGTCTCCTCCTCTCCAGACTAAACTCTGAACAGGCTGTGAAGGCTGTCATCTTCATTCTACCCTCCAACACAACCCCTGACCAGAAGAGCCCCTACAAGGCTGCCTGCCATGGCATACACAGCCAGATTGCATATGCTCCAGGGGTTTCAGATTGGTTGGAGTGCCATGACCTGTACCAGTATGACAAGGAGGACACAAAGCCTCCTCTCATACTAAGGTTTTCTGCAAAAATGTCTTGATGATAACTGTCCAAACTAGACATCCAATCTGGTTTGGCCTTACAAGAGATGCAGCCAAGCTGGTGAAGAACTATCTTTCCCTCTCCTGCAGCAACTTGAGAACATGTTAGCAATGGTTGAGAAGGAAGAAATAATAAAGGGGGTTGAAGGGAGCTCTTCTACATATGCAAGCTTTTGAAGAGCTTACAGAAAAATATAAACTGTAAATTTAATAAAATAATGGGAAATGAGACAATAGTATTATTTACAAGACACTACAGAGCTGCAGTATGCAGCTGCAACTTAGCCAAGTGAGAATCCTTCCTGCTTGGGTGTTGCTGAGGCTTCTGAGAACTCAGTTTCATGTAAGGATTAATACAAATGGCTTCACATCCACTCCGCCCCTGGGAAGACATCAAGGGTGCTGGTTCCTTCAGTGGAAGCAACAGCTAAACTTTTCCTGGAAAGTCTAGAGAGCACCCTCACATGGGTGAAGAGCAGATGGGAATATTGTGATTTTTCAGTTATTTCCATTCAAAATTATTTGTTGGAGAAATTAATCTCGCTGACAGTGACTGACAAAACTGTTGCTCTGGGACTTTGTTTTTGACTGTGTGGGATCATGTTTTTAAATATTTCTAGTGTGTTTTCCCTACATATAACCTTTTTAAAAATTTAAGAAATGAAACAGAATGACAGTGGGAGAGAAATCAGGGTAGAAGACATCAAGAAAGCGAGCTAACTTCAAGCAGAGACAGCTTTAAGGAAAGCATCTTCCTGTAACATTCACACATCCAACCCACACTGCTGCTGAATGGTGAGATGTTTTTATTTAGTAACAGGTAATCTGTAGGTTATGCACGTGAAGATGAAATACATGCTTTCATGTTGCGCATCGCAGACTAGGTTTTCAAAACCGTTGTATTTGTGTGTCTATTTTCATCCAGAACTCCATGCCCACTTAAAATAAAGTACTTGAAGTGAGACACATTTTGAGTTGACATAACAGGTTAAAGGCCACTCTGCCAGACAAAATTATCAGGTCACAAAAACTTTCTCCTTTACATTTCACCAATATAGCTGCAATCCTCAGGCTACTGAAATTGCTGGGATTTCAAGACATCAGAAATGTACCTTAGAGTCTAACATGTACATGAACACACTTTTGTTGGTCCATCTAGAACAAAAGGATGTATTTCCCTTCCATCAAGCCATCTCGACAGGGAGATGTGCTTCTGCTCCATCTCCATGCCGTTAGGTTGATATAAACCACTGAGGGTGGTTTAAGCTAGCACAGCCAAAGAGAGAATAAAAGAGACTGGAAACAATCACATAGTACATCATCATGGGATGGTGAAGTCTTAAATTTTCCCAGCTTCATCCATAATAACTTATTTATCTATACTTGTCTTGATCTAAGAATAATTCTGAAGACAATTCTTCTTTTCTTGTATGACAACTATACAAAGCACAAAAAGAAAATTAGATACTGTCAGCTTCTACATGAAGTAGCTAGTAAGCAAACATTTTCTTTTGTACAGGAGTAAGAAAAAGAATTATACCTCCTTTTTGCTCTCCTTGTTTTGTTCAACTTCAATGTCAATAGGATTATTTCCATTCGCTTCCTCCATTTCATCCTCACTGCAAGACAAAAGCAAACAGTACTGTATTAGTTTGTGACACTCTCTTTTTCTGTAAATAGCATGCTAAAACAAATGCATGAATGCCATAGCAAGCCCAACAATTTTCCTTAGTTTTATTCTCAGGATTTGGGGTTTTGGGGGGGTTGGTGGTTTTTTTTCTGTTGATTTTATTTAGTTCTGGTTTAAGTCAATAAATTCTTAATTCTGAAGACAGTACCCACAGGAACACTTCTCAGCAGTGTACTTAGGCAAAATAAATCTATACAGATGAAGGCGAGAGACATGAAATTAATTCCACAAGTTATCTAAGTTATCTTTTAAAGAACATGGGACACTAAGCATTTTTACTTTAGGCAAACTGAGACAGAAAGAAAGACTTAAAAATACAGCAAGTAGCTAAAACTCAGATTTCATACAATTCAATATTTAGCAGAACAGACATGCACAAGATGAACTCCCTGAAGAACAAGTACAAAAAAATGTTAGGTTTTGCTGGTTTGTTTTGGTTTTTGTTTTTGGTTTTTTTTCCCCCCCAATAACAGCTTCACATTTCATTCACCCCTGGAAAAGAAAAAGAGGTTATCAGTCGTTATAGAGTAATAATAGGCATGAAATTGGGGCCACATGGAAAGTGACTTTGGCACACCTGTCCAGTCTGGCTTCAGTGCAATTTTAATCAGATATTAAATCAAATGCATTTTCACCATTTAGAATTTTTGTACTGTACATGACCAAAGTTAATTGCACCATTTGAGATGATGCCCAGAAACAGAAGAAATAAGCTGATCTAGTCAAAGCTTTTTTTTTTTTTTTAATAAAAAAAACCCAAAAACCTATTTTGTCATACCAAACTCTATAGCCTGGACTGAGGAGCATCAGCTGGTGCAGGTATGTCACAACTCCAGTGCAGGGCAAGGCTGTGCTCACAGGGAACAGCAGGCACAGCATGTGCTGGTGAGTTGGCTGTGGCACCAGCACTCACATGGCCACCTCCCTGCTGCAGCCACATCCTAAGGAGGAATGGGCTGCCATCCATCTCCACAAGAGCAGTTACTTGTACAAGCCACTTCTGCTGTCCCAAGCCACCTGGCTCACCAGCTGATTCACAAGACATTTAGTTTGGGTAATGACAACTCCAGGCAATCAACCCCCAAGCATCCCCTCCCAGAGCTGCATGCACAAAGCCCCTCACATACAACTTAGAACAGCTGCTGAAAGCCTGGTCCCGAATGAAATGAGAGTTGTATTAGTGACAATCTGAGGGGTTGGGGAATTTCCCTGCCTAGCCACAAAAGGGATATAGAGGTATTTGAGTGAGATATCTCAGACTGCCTCTTCTCTTAAGCCCATCTCTGAAAGAACTTCCTTGTGTTCTCACCCGCGTTCAGATTTCAGCTTTTTCTCAACAGTCTTTGCTGTGCTGATAGTTTGCTCTTGTATTCTAGCAAGTTCCCTGGACATGAGCTAGACTAAAGCCCACTCCCTCATTTCTGCAGTTGTAGACACTGATCACTATAACTGAAAAACACTTCTGAAGTTCTGCCAACACTGCATGGCACAATACAACCTGAAAATCCAGGCACCCTAAACTCGCCCAGCATGGATTCCACACCCTGCACGGCTGCACTGACAAATCCTTCGTGGGTGTAGGGGTTTGACTATTTTTCATAATGAAGGGAAGAATAGAAATCAAACATCAAGCTGATGGCTTGGTGCATAGCTTGTTGCAGACGTAAATCAAGTTAAGCATTTTCAATCCACCTGCCTTCCTCAAAGGTTACAAAATTACAGCACACAGCACCCATACAGTTCCTTTGCCGTTCACCAGATGGTCTGAGGTGCTGCTCTTCCTAGCAAGCAGGCATAGGTACTGAGAGGTGTATATATAAATTGCAGTAATTTCATTTATGAGCACAGAACAAAAATAGGGAGGTAGTAGTAAAAGACCCTAAACTACACAGTACAAGACAAACACATACTGCATATAAAACATTCCACCACCCCCCCCCAATAAAGTAGTAGGAAAACTGAAAAACTAAACAGACAAAAAAACCCCAACAACCAGGATGGGGAGCAGAGAAACAGACAGTCTTTGCAGAGAAGAGAAAAGAACAGAATGGAAAAAGAGATTCAGGTCAAAGAAAGCCAACCAAACACTGGACAAATTGGCTGGCAGTATTCTCCCTGGCCCTGCCTGCTAAGCAAGTATTGCTGACATGATGGAGAGATGGGAGAGGTTGAGTGAGTCATTGGTGTAGCAGAGCTCAACCCTAGAAACACATTTCTTCCCCCTTCCCAAAAAGGGCTTGCTCATATGTAGTGGAGCCAGAAAACAACCCGTTGGGAAATGCAACAACTTCGAGGAGAAAAGCTTTTGTAGAATTTGCCCAGCTATGTTAGAAGTCTTCCAAAGGCAGGCACACCTCAAATTTGGTCTGGAAAGACATTAACTGCATTTTCAAGAAGGTTGAGAAAGCACCTGCATCAAGCAGATGGAGTTGCTGCTGTTCAGAGGGGTTGTTTTCCCCACAGTCACCTGAAACCTCTGCGTTTCTGAGGCTCTTCCAGCTCCAGTAGGTGAAGTCACCAAGTGGCACTAATTGTACAGATACTTACAGCAGTATGCACAAGGCCACTGGCTGACTTACCTTCAAGGGCTTGCATGGGTATCCAGGAGAGTGAGCTTGCAGTAAAAAGCATGAGTCAAGCTCATCTGCTAAAGCTCAGTAGCTAAGGACCACCCGAACACCACCAGCTTCACCCAAACCCCAAAGCACCCAGCACTCCCTGGAACAGCTCTGCCAGAGAGGCTCATCCTAAGTTCCCCTGTGCTACCCTCTTCTCAGTCACTCCAAAACAGAGCCTTCATCTTTCTCAGAGAACAGAGTTTGGCCTAGCAGCCTTATGCTGGTCACAGTTTTCTAAGAGGCAGGAGACGAAGGGTCTGTGTGTGTGAGTACAGGCACAGGCTGAGAGGGGTCCTGCACCGGAGCCTGTTTCCTGTATCAGGTGCACATTCTCACTCTACGGAGCATCGCATGGAGGAAATAAAGGCAGATTCCATTTCTTTCATTAATTTGTTTTACTGTCCTGCTTATCAGCTTTTCTGCCTCTGCTGACAACAGTGCCAATCAGATTGTAAACAGCTTTAATTTTAATTTCCCAACCTTCAAGCGGCATCAGAGAAAAAGTTCTAGAATGGTGGAACTGTAACCCGTGCATTAGAAGGCAAGCAGGAATTGCACAGTGTCAAAAAAGGGAGCGCACCTCAGTGCCAAGAGCCTTTTGGCTTTAAGCAAAAAAAAAACATGCACAGCAGGGAAGAGGAGTGGGGAAAGGTGTGGTACCAGGAAACGTTTTGGGGAAAATCCTACATCTAGTTTCTTACAAGCTAAGAGGAATTTCTGGGATAGCCTAATGAAATCAGTGTGAAACAATACACAGACTTTCAGCTTGCAAACCTACCTTTCCTCACGTTCCCTTTTTTGTTTACGAGCATGACGGTCCATCACACTAGTTTTAGTCCTTGTCTTCTTCCAGGAGTAGTAGAATTTCACCAGGCTGGCTATTGATTTGTCAGGAAGCTGTAAATTAAACATGTATCCTTTTATATGTTTATACGTAAAGTATCCGCAGAAGTGCAGATAAAATTGGTCTGTTTTTTCCGAGGAACATCTGACCTCTTTACAGTGGATTCTCTCAAAGCCTCAAGCAAGGCAGTTCTGCAGCCTTTCCAAAAATGATCTATGGGGGAGTGTTTCAGGTTAGTGCCTACTATTAAGGACATCAAGATCTCTAAAGAGCATCTCAGCAAGCTTCCACTCACCAGTCAAACAGCTGGTTCCCTCCAGAATAGAGGAACACAGCAAGAGCAAATCTGAAATGAGGCCTTGAAACTGAGATAACAGTTTTAAAGCCAACATAGACTTAAAAGCCAACACAGACATGTGTAAACAACTGCAGAAACTGCTGAATTGCAGACAACATCCCAAGCGTATCTTTGATGTTTCGTTAAATAGGTTTATTCACACCATTCACATGATGAAGTCTATTCAAAGGTCTCAACAAAGAATGTTTTCAAAAGGTGAAATGTTATGGTATGGTGAACTAAGGGTCCAGGAAAACACTTTTTTTTTTTGTCCTCTTACACTAATGCCATTACCCTGTAGCTATGAATGAAAAGTCTGCCTCCAAAAAGCATAAAACTACATTACGACTAACTCTCTGCTTTTGAGGTACATGGATGCTCTCACATAGGACTTTTAAAAGGTAGAAGTCCAGCCTTTTCTGATGAATCAAACATGTTTTAGTTAAGTGTCTGATTCAGCCTGGGGGGCAGAACAGGTGGGGAGGAAAACAACACTCTGAGCAAGAACCAGATCTCTTTCACTTAGACACTGCAGTTCAAGCCTTCACTTGAGACAAGCCTGGTTCTCAAACTGCAGACTGACTTTAGGTTCTAATACCAGATCACACCAGAACTCCCACCCTGGCCCACAGCTGCACACAGGCAGAAATCCACTGGCCCTGGAAAAGCACAGGTGCTAAGTCAATGTTGTGTTGCCAACAGCCATGCAACAGGCTGGTGTTCTGAAATTAAAAATAGTTCCGCAGAACAAACTCAGGGACAAAGCTGTTCATGAAAAACATCCACTTGGCTATAAACCCATGCTAAGAGTGCCAAAGTATCAGAACCAGCTCCTGTAAATAACGTAACTCGCTTTTCATTCTCTGGCATTGGAGATTTCTCCCCTCAGTTCCAATCTGCACGGGTGCTAATGGGGCAGCATCTATAAACTACCAACTAACGTGCTCCCGAGCCATTGAGTCCTGTCCCCTGCTAAACACAAAGCTTCGTGCCATTTAATTCCTTTCATGCAGGATGGCTTTCCTGGGAGCAACACTAAAAAATATCATTACCTAGGGAACAGTGCATGAGCTTGGCATCCCTGTATTGGAATGCACTTCACTCAGGGACAGAGCTGCGCTTCTGCACATAAACCAAACTGAGAATTTCTTGCTTTGGCATTTAACCAGCCAACAGGAGGGGCTTTATGTTCTTTTTTTTCCCCAGGCCATTCCCCTGCCCTATTTTCTCCCCTAAGCAGAGAGGAATAAAGAAGTTTCACCCTTCAAGAGTTCCATCACCTGACCCACGGGAGTGGGAGACTCTAAGACTCCAAGAACATTTGGAAATGAACATCAATGAAGGACAAGGAACATCAAAGAGGACATGAGGAAAATACACCTTGCTGCCACCCTTTTGAAAAGGGACCTTCATCCTTGGAAGACAAGCCACTTATCACTTTTCAGCGGGATCAGCAACATAGACCTGTGTGTCACATGTGCTTTAAAGAGGCTGAACAGACTGCAACAGCCTAGGCTCACTTCAGAGGGTCACAGCCAGTGGAACTGGGTCCTGCTGGAACACTCAAGAGACTACTGAAGGAGGGCAAAGAAAAAGTATAGTTCCCACCCAGGTGATGAACCACTTGACGATACTCTCAAGATACAATTAATAAACATTTTTATATCCATCCTCTCCCCCTTTTTCAAAAGAAAATTGCACACTCCCTAGCACTTCCCTTTCAGGCAGAAACCCACCCTTGAAGTTTTCAACCATATGTTTAAAGCGATATCATTACCAAACAAAAGCAAAGGACTGAATGCTTGCAATGATGTATAAACCTCCATCCATTCCATAAACGGCAGCACTGACAGTCTCAAATCACATTAAGCACAGACTTCATCATTAAATAAAATCAATTCCTAAAAAATCAGGCTGTAAGAAAGGAAATCAACTTTGCAGAGATGATCTTTACTGCGTATGTGTGGGCAAGTGTGTACAGACCATGCCTGAACTCCAGCTGAGACAAACACTACCATAGCACATAGGGGGCTGAAAACCGTAATTTAAAAAAAAAAAAAAATCTTGCACAGTCAAAGTTTATCCTGAACAAGTAAAACACTTCAGGAAAACACTTCTACAGAGACTCTGGGAATATTGTTTCTTTCTATTCATGGCAGCATTTTTCTTCTAACATCCCCTTTACCCTGCTCTCTCCCAAGAGCATTAGACACACATTCAGCACAAGCAACACTGAAGATGACGGTCTGTTCTTCTTTTCCACTCCTGCGACACCACTTACCATCTGCTGGATCCTGTGAAAGGTTTTCCCATGGAAACTGAAGGCCTGTTCAAACAAGACCTTGTCTTCCACTGTCCACTCATCTGGGAATGGAGTAAAGTTTGGCAGATCTGCCAAAGACTTCTCAATGTTGTGCTTGTGCCAAAACAGCATCCCAAGAGCCTAGAAATAATACAGACACCAAGGGGACAATTGTAATCAAAAGAAACATTATTGGAAAAAGGAAAGGGAGAGCTACAACATTTTTCTCAGGCAACACATTAGACATAATTTTAACTCTCACATACATCAGACACTTTTCTGAGTGCAAGAAACCCGAAATCTGAACCCCAGCTAGGCTGTGAAGCCCAGCCTGAAGTTTGTCAAAACCACACAGGTAGTCATGTAATAAAAGATTAGCAACAGAAAGGTGGGAGAAAAAAATTAAGAAATTACTCCAGCTTTACTGATCATGGTATGCATAGATAAGCTAAGCAAAGACTTGGGAAGTCTACCTAAAAAAGACTGGACAAAAGGCAGCTTCTTTCCAGTGCTGGACTCTATTTCCTGGCAGTTAGAAGGATGGTTTAGTTGGCTGGGAGTTTTTCTAGTGTTTTAGGGGCTTCCTTCTGAGGAGGAAGGGGAAAAGGGGAAGAGAATGAAAGAACTGGAAGAAGGAAAGGCAGAGATCATGCACAGCCTTGACTTGCTGCTGAAAGGCTCCTGGCCCAAAGGAGGAATAAATCTCACTCATTCTAGGGGCTGCTCTTTTGTTCCCTTAAGAGAGTCCTAATTTTGCTGGTTCTCAGTTTCAAAGACAAAGTGCATGTGTTGTGCTTCACCACCTGCGAATTCTCCTCCTGCTGTCTCCGAAGACACTCGTGCGCAGCCCCCCTCTCCTAGGGGTCCACAGCCCCTGTGTGTTATGACACGTTACTACCTCTGGCATGCCAGCAACCACTGCGAGTCATTTTGGGAAGGCCTGACTCTGCAGAGCTAAAAACCAGCCTTTCACAATTGCTGTGAAGCGAAAACAATCCCTAACATGCTGAGTAAAACATAAGAGTAACCTGCTCATCATATGCAAACTCAGCTCAGGTTTCGCAGCCATAGTTACCCTCATCTAGTAGTTTCACCCTGACTGCCCAGAGTTACAAAATCCTTCCAAAATCGGGGTTTCCCCATTATGCTTTGCTATGCAAAAAAGCAGTTCCTTTATGGGATCTCATGCCCCTGAGATTCTGCAGAGAGCATGCATATAAATGTTAGTGTTATCCAAGATCTTGCCCAGAACCCTAAAGGCCCCTCAGTGCTGCCAGGAAACTCTCTCCTCCCTTTTGCCACCATGCAGAACAAGTAGCAGTCTTGGTTGCAAGCACAGGCACTCAAGATGTCATAGGAACCACGCAGCCATTCTGGCAAGAATGGGGTCAAAGACACTACTTTGCAGCCACGAAGGACTGAGTTCTCTCCCCTGACATTCCCCTTCAGCTTCAGATACGAGCTCCACCTGATGTCCCTGTGAGGAAGCAAGGGAAAAACAAGGAACAAGACATTTTGGGAGGGCAGGGTAGCATTAAATAGCACTGATGTGTTAGTGAGGACTAAGGGGAGAGTTGCTTACATAAAGCAAGAGGTAAACAAAAAAGTTTTCCTTACAGGCTTATTTAACAGGAAATCAGTATTCCTCTTCCACCCCATGCTGCCCTGGAAGACCTCTGCACCCATTCAGAGGTGAGCACAGGGCTTTCCCAGACTCCTTTGTCCCAAGATGTCTGACAAAGGGTGGCAGGCAGGAGAGCCCAGCTCACAGCCAGACTAACTGTGGTGCTTCCAAAAATCTGTGACTGCTACAGTTCAGCACAACCACCCACAGCTGTTTGCAGCACCAGCTGAACTGCTGGAGCTCACTGGCCTGCAGGAGCCTGCCCTTTGCCTGCTCTGGAGCTGGCCAGGCTGCAGGGACTCCCACCAGCACAGCACGGAGCCTCCAGCCATCATCCAACAGCAGCAGGGCCAACAACACGGCACTCAGCCATGGGCAAGGGGAGGGAAAGGACAGGGATGGGAGCCGGGCTGGCATGGATCAGCCAGCTGGACAGGAACACCGCTGGGCAGAGGAGCACCAGCCGGCACGTGCCCCAGCACTGTGCCAGCAGCTTCCACTCCCTTCAGCAGACTGGCATGTCTCAGTCTGCAAAGGGAGGTTTTGGGCAGTGGGCACAGGCACAAAAATGGCAATCTCTGTATAATGACTGTTAGCCAAGCCACCTGAACAGAGGAGCTACATGACCAGATGACAGGGGAACACACACGTGGGAAAGGGCTGCCTTGGCCAGCAAAGCCCAGAGACGGTGGCCAATTGCTAAAGTGAGCTTTTACTGGCTTCCAGGGAGTCTTGTATCAGCTTGTCCAGTCACCCAGCCAACTGCAACTCTGATGATACCTGCTGAAGGCAGAGCTTCCCTTCGTGACACAACAAATCATCCTGATTTGAAAGCCTTGACACTTGTCCCTGTAATACAAAATGAATGCGTGCCTTCCAGAGCAATACAAGATAGATCCTCTCCAGTTATTTCCTGAAAACGCCTAGCACAGCTCTCTAGGAAATCCCAAAGGACTGGGAAACATGTTTAACTCCGGAGTATTATGTGAGAGTGCTACAGAAGGAATGAGAAAATTTGTAGGAGTAGGGACACTTTTACAAGCTGATCAGACACTTTACACTCTGATGTGGCATGTCATGCAACTTCTGTACACAGAGGGGGAGAGAAAAATGGAGAAAAATACTTCAAGGAATGAGTGGGAGGTCTGTATTTTCAACATTAAAATAAATACAAATCTCTATTAGCTAAATTTAAGCTTTTCAAACCGCAAGAATTTAGCGGGTTTTTCTAAAAATCACAAGCTTCATTTTGATCTGTATCAGTCTATACTTTCCAAATAACCCTTCTCCACTAAAATAATGAAACCCATTTCTACTATTCTAAGACCATCTATCTTGGCAAATGTTACCCACAATATCCAATACTAGGGTATACCAATATCAGCTGAAGAGAGTTACCATCTTTATTTTCATTTTAAGTTCACAGCCTTTTGATGCCTTCACATTCCTTTTATTGTTGTTTTCTCCTCTTAGAAACTACAGTTATAAAGTCTGATCATTCCTGGTTTTACTGGAAATTTTACTGGTATCTCAATTTCAGTGTTCTTGTTCAGCAAGAAGTCTTTTAGAGCATAAGTATCAACCACTAAAAGTCTGACTCAAGGATGACAGCAGAATCATTTAAATAGAAGCCCTTGCCCAGCCCAGTCATTTGTTTCTATGCTCACAGCCTCTCTCTGAACAATTGCATGAACTTTAAAGTTTTTGTAGAATCCCTTTGTAGAGACAGTATGTGATTTGCCAATACAGTAAGTCATGAGATCCCCTGCCTTCCCTTTCTGGGGAAGTACTGGTGCATGAGGAAACTCCACAGAATTCAGAAAAGTTTCTCAGGCACAGATCTAATTATCTCCCCAGCAAGTTTTGAAATCTATGTCAGGAGCGCAGGAACATAGGAAAGATTAGTACATAATCCTAGACCACAGGGAATACAGGACAGGTCTGTTACTCAGACCAGGATTTCTATCTCTAGGTTACAGGTACTGGCTAAAGTCACTGGCAGCTGGCAAAGTCATCCACTGTTACTGCACTAACAGCCACAGTGCTCATCTATGAAATGTAAAATGATTTGCAGCACAGTTTTAAGGTAAATAACTGTGGGTATTGGTTTGCCTCAGAAAAGTGTATGACGGTTCGATAGCTCATTAATAACTGCCAAGACATCCATGAAGCAGAGACGGAGCAGTCAGCTGGAAATTGCAATGCAATCAGGCAGCTGTCCAAAGATAAGCCAACCTTTTTAACGTTGTTTAGAGGCTCTGAAAGTGCTCCAGAAGCAGTCACCAGAGGAAGCATAATACTCATTGCCAGACTCCATTAGAAATTATAATGGTTTTGTTTTTCTTCTTTTGACTCGATGTAAAACTAGGGGTGAACTCCATATCCACAGAGCACAAGCTACTAGTAGAAACAGTCAGCTTTGGGACAAGTAGTAGAGGAAAAAACATAGAAGGTACAGAAAGAAAGAAGCAGTTCTAGGCAGCCACTTGAAGTCAGAATACATGCTGAAACATATTTTAAAATAAAGTATTCAAAAGGTTGTTACCTGCTCCATATTGTATCCATGCTTCTCTTTAGCAATGGCAATATATTCATTCACTGAAAAACAAAGAAGATGTAAGTGTGTTTTATAAAATGATCTAATCTCGTCTTCCCTTCCCAGTCTAAAACCCAGATCTGCAGCTCTGACTTCAGCCCTCCACAGAGAACTATCATGAACAGCTGCTGTTTCCAATGATTCAGGAAAAGAAGGAAACAAAAGAAAAACAAGTCACCAGACAAAATACACATTTTCCTTAACAAACCTAAATGATGCATGATGTCCAATCCAGTTCCAGAACTTCTGAAACACAGCCTATACTATTTCAGAACTTGCTCATCAAAACTGTAGACATGTGTCAGCTGCTTTTTGGGGTGTGTGCTCATTTTGTTGTGGAGTTTTTATTAGTTGATGGTGATTTTTTAATACCCCAAAGCAGTTGTTTCTTAAGGAAAAGCATCCCCAGACACAATCCATACCTTCCAATACCGCCAGAATCCTAGTGTTGTATGACCACTGCAGATATCTCAGTAAATTTTTCAATTCTTAGGTCTCAGCAGTTTTTATCTTGGACCAAGCCCCACACTCTTGTATTATGCCCCATGAGCTTTTAACCTCTACAACGTAAACATGCCCTAAGGAGTTGTATTTTGTATAGATGGGACTAAACCCAAATGTCTTTCACTCAGTGTGACTGAGCTCACATTATGTCCAACAGAACCCATTTGAGAGGACTGGATCAAAGTCAGTACCAGTGGTGGTGTTCTGAAGTCTGTGCCCTTGGTGGCTGGTCATTATAAATCATACCGTAATGATAATAACACCCTTGAAAACAAAAAATGAATCCAAAAGGTGAGACTCCTGCTTCACCTAGTGGAGTGGAAGATGCTAGGAGCACTGGTTGTCTTTATGATCCCCAACAACATGCTAGCACCCTGACCTAAAACTGATACACCCAGCCAAAGGTCTCATCCTTCTACAAAATTTGGACTCCATAATGAGTCTCATAGCAATGAACTCAAATATCACTCTCCCTTCTTTTTCTACAGATACCCAGGGAGGGATGAAAGCAAATTCCCTTGCTGAGCACCAGACTCCTGGAGAGTATGAGCAACACCTCTGGAAGGAAATGGTTCTGTGCACTCTGCAGCTCAGGAAGCCACATTTCCCACAGTTTGGGCCTCACTATTAACTTCAGCTCTCAAATGTGCTTCTCTCTTATTTTCTGCCTTCATAAACACTGCTATGAAATACTATGGCATTCTTTAAAGCTTTTCCTTTGAGCTAGGACAGACCTCAAGTATTCCTTCAGCTTAGGAATCTAAGCTAAAAACTCAAAAGGTACTGGGAAAACAGAAAGGATAAATCAGAAAACACACAGCAGGAAAGCAGCAGCCTCTTATTTTCAACTTGTCATTAATAATAAGAATTTAGATCTAGGTACTTAAAGTAGACATCCCATCTTTAGACTAGCCCATATGATGTGATAGCAATGGCAGACATTCATTTGGAAAGGAAAAGCACAAAAATTTTGTGTTAATTTTCACAAAAAGGAGTTGGAAAAGAGGGCCTTCTTAATTGCCATGCAGAAGTCCGTGAGAATATTAATACAGCCACACATTGTCGCAGGAGAAGAGCATGCTGTAAACACAGGCACAGTTCCACATCAGCAAGGACATTCCACGAGGTTCTTGTCCGTCCAAGCTCCCACCTGCACACAATGGCAACTCCCAACAGGCTGACAAACCTGTTCATTGCTCCATGTTCTAGATCCATTCAGTAAAAGTTCTGTTAGCCCACTGGCAAAAGGATTAGCCACAGCCATTCATCTGCACTGCTGCAGCACAAACACATGTGTCTCTCCAAGTCAACAAATTGTTTCTAAGAAGCATGCTGAACTGGGATGAAAACAACCCCTTCTTGCAAGCAACCTTTCCTTACACAAGGGAAACGTAATAGTTGCAAAGGCAGTGGAGGTGCCTGGGACAATGACAAACTTCCTAGGCTGATTTTGCTGCATTGCCTAATAGAACATCCTGAGGGCTACCAATGCCTAGTACGAACCTCGAAAATCAGCTTTGCCACAGGAAAAGAAAACAACTTGCAAAACCACATCCCAAACAGAGAATATGATCCAGGAGAGCCACACATGGTAAACAGGGACAGAGAAGGGAACTGCCTCAGATACATACCATCCTTTCCCTCCATATACCAAACAGGGCAGGGAACATCAGTAAGATGTGGACAGAAGAGCAACTTCAGGTGCCTCCAGAGTTACAGACCATTATAAAACCACATCAAAAACAAAGGCTGCCAGGAAACTCTACGTGCAGCATTTCCCTCTAGTTCAGCTAAATGCTCTCTGCTTCCTTAAAAAACCAGTCTCGCACATGCAGTGTTATATATTTTGTCTAAGGAGGATGTGAAGGAAGGAGGAGGGAAAGGAGCTGAATTCTCTCAAGTCCAAGGCTGAATTAAGCTCCTGAATGCTAAGTACTACTGCATTAACTACCTTGCTTTCACTGTGGTAAGATCTACAGTTCCTCATTTGACTTCAGCATCTTATCCTTTAATATATACAGAGACGAGATGAGGCCGTTCTCCTTTCCAGTGTATTCTTTCTTATGCCTGATGCCGTTAAATAATGAAAACATACTTGCTCCCCAAAAAGCATTACAGCATTTTCTCTCCTAACTAAGCAAGAATATTAGCAAGGTCCCCACATACCAATAAGATTTCTCTTCAAACAAGTCAATTCACCACTGAGCCAAACAGTAGATTATGAGTAACTAGACACCATGAAAGTAAGCAAGGTGCTTTTCCTGTCACGGTAGGTTCTGTAACACCTCAGTATTATACCTCATTGTTACAGTGGAGGAAGAGAAAAGAAAAATAAGAAAAAGGTAATAAGGCAGTAAACTGACCATAAGCATGCAGCAATACTACTCCTACACACTAAGAGCATTTGTGGGTGAAGGACGGACAAGGAGTACACCATCGTACTCTCCTCTTGGCTTGTTTCCTGCCTGCTTACTCCCCATCTAGCCCCTTCTGCTTGTCATTTCTTGGCTAATTGTGAGCTCACTTGCTTTGATGCTTGCACCATCCGAGAGGTATGGCAGTCCCTTGAGCAATTCCTCTGATTGCTCTTTCTTTACCATCCCACTCCATATGAAGTAAGCAAGGAAGAGCATGGCACCAGCTGAGTCACAAGATCCCTTTAGTCTCCCATACCAGTAGAGCCTGGAATTGCCACAAGCTTAATGCTTTACATGCCACACCAGATAAAGAAGCGTCCTCTTCCATCTCTGCCTTCCCCCTGCACCTCTAGCAAGCACAGGGCAGCAGGCACGTGAAATTCTGTTCACTGCATTTCAGAGGCATTCAGTCACACTCAGTGTGTAACCCAGCAATCTGTTTAGACATCACAGTTCAGAGCCAGAGGAGCCTGAGGCAGAGCCCTGCTTACACCAGAAGAGACAGCTTGCCAGCACAGCTCTGAGCTGATTTCCAGAAGAGAATAAGCAAGAGCAGCAGAGTAATCCCAGCCCATCTCCCCCAGCATAAAATACATCACCAAGCAATCTTTCTACCAACATAACTTTTCCCCAAACAAGGTAGATAAGAGTATCCTGCCCTCCCATCCAACTCATTTCCCTACACCAGAAAGACATTTGAACACAGACCTGGCCAAAAATACAATGATACTTGAATAGAGACAGTTGTGTGACACAGGAGATGCATTGCTCCTGTGAAGGTTTTTGTTGCTACTAGAAACCAGATGGGGGGAGGGACAGAGAGGAGAACCATAAACTGATTTTCTTCACTTACTTGGCTACATTTCTTCTCTTGCATGCATTTTAGCTGTGTGGGGGTGAGCAGGATCACCCTGTCCATTCACACCCAAAATGGAGTGAGTACTGGGCCAGAGAACCCCTTCCTACAGCCAGTCATGCTCAGGAAGGCAGAAGCACAAAAGGCAGGGATGCAAACAGAACAGTGTCTCACATATACACTGTCACCAGCAAAGGGGCGCAGAGTGCTCAGATGCTAAAACACACATCTCCCAAATATGAGATGACTGAAAGACCCTGGGTGTAGCACTAACACAGCCAAAGAGATAAGGGAAATGGAAGGGAGCGGCAAAGGAAGCACAGAAAGATGCTTCCATCCCCCCTGCCCTTAGGAGAGGGGAGTTTGACCAAAATGGTGCCCTTAATGGCCTGAATTTTGTGTTCTTCTTCCCAGCCATCTTTCTCATAAAGACTTGCCTTTTGCTAATCACCTCCCTGCAAAAATTCCTCACTAGAGGCAAAAGAAAGAGGACCGTCTTGACTGACACAGGGAAGGAGGAACAAGAGCAAACAACTGCATTGCTGATTTTCAGTCCTGCATCCTTGAACAGCGAATTGAGACATAAAACACGAGCATTAATTTCAGGAGGGTGGGAGAACTCTAAAAAGAGACATGCCTGAAAATAACGACTCCCTTCATCACCATTTGATCACACTATGATCTCTCTGAGTGGGTCTTTCTGGAGAATTTCTTTCCCCCCACCCAAATTGCTTCTTAATGACCCCACAAGGATCACATTGTGCTCAGCAGACTCAGTGACCCCAAGTCAGGTTTGCAGCATGAGCGAGTGTGCTAAGCCTACACAAAGCAACAGGAATGCAGAGGTAGAGCTGTTGCTGCAACCTCACTTCACCCCTATTACTAGGGTACTGCAGGAGCTCTGAACACTTTGCATATTACGTGATGCAATACCCTGACAGAACAGGGTGAAATGAGGACAAAAGCAGCATCCTTCGCAGCCTCAGTAATGTGCTTCACAGGGTTTGATCAATGTTGGAACCTGCAAGGAATTCTGGATGTTGCTATACATCTTTCCCTCCCCTCCATCTCCCTTGAGAATAGGCAAAAAAAAAAAAAAAAAGCAAGAAAATTAAAAAAAAGAAGAAAGTCAAGTCAAGACCCAAAATAAATTAATACTATATAAAGAAAATAAGGACATGTAGACACATACACGTGAAACTTCTCCAAATTTCAAAACACAATTATGACGGTACGCAAATAACGGAGCACAGTTTCCACCTCGACTATAAAAATGAGCAGCTGCATTGCTGTGCCGCTGCCCTGGCGGCACCGGTGGAACACTCCTGCCACCTCGTGGTCCCAGCTCAGGAGAGAAGGCTGCCAAAAGCACACGAGTCTGCTCAATTGTCTCCCTAAAGCTAGCAGCAACTGGAAGCAGGGGAAGCAGGCGAAGATCCTGAACAAAATCACTTATAAGAAAATAAATCCCACCTGATCTTAGAGGTATTTTGAACCTTTAATTATTCTATGTTTCTATTCAAAAGGTTCTTATGCCTTGAAAAAGCTATTTCCTGTTCTTGGTAAGACGTGATGTGTGTAACAGACAGGAGGAGGGTGGGAGACAGAGCACAGACATGTTTTGCGGCCTGTGTGATCTGGGCAGGCACACAGCCTCCTTTAACACTGTTTCTAGGAACAGAGAGTGCTGGTTACACAGACACAAAGGCTACTTAAAAACCACTTCACGCACCTGAAGGCACAAGAGGATTTAGGCTTTGACTTCACTGCATCTGCAGCAGGTGAAGATAAAATCCAGGTGCAAATGCAAGGCAAAGGAAAACTTACCTTACCTGGAGAAGCTTGCTTGAATAGGAGCAAGACAAAACCTGCCGCAGCAGGGCACAGTAACTCGCGTCGTGGGACTCCATAGCATCCTATCCACTTCCCACCCACTCACCTCCCTGTTGCTCAGATTTTACTTCTATATCATCTCTTGTCCATGTTCCAAGGACCACAGGGTACCACTGTATTAAAAGTCTCCTATGGCAGCAGGACCAGACTAAGCACCCCTATCCATCCACCTCTTTCCACCTGGGAGCACAAGCATTTGCCTAGAATCCTAGGGAACCAGACTGGCAAACTGTTCCACCCAAAAACTCTCTCCCAGCACATCAGTTTCCTCACCCAAGCAGCAATTAGAGGCATACAAGCACTGAGTGGTGGCTGAAAGTATGGAGATGCTCTCACCTCCTAGGAGGGGCAGTCCCGGACCCTCTTATCACCAGCCCTACCCACACAGGCTGCCCCTTTGTCCTGTACCAGCTCCGCAGCCACTCAAGGCACTGAACAGCTGACCACCACCAAAGAGGAAAGCTATTAATAAATAGTTTTATACTTCTTATACAGTTGTGTACCATATAAAAATCCTTTTGTTGGGAGGTTACACAAGCCTGAGAAGAGGTGAGCCTTCATAGTTTCAGCAAGGAATAAGATTGGCTCAAGTCAAAAGTGCAACTCATTCCTTGCCTCAGCACAGCGGCAGGGATGAGCAGGTGGGCAGGAACAGGCTTACATAAACTTGCACTGGTGAGGAAAAGTTGTTCAAAGAACCCCACCTGGAGCATGGAAACTGCAGCCTCAGGGAGAATAAATCAAGGAATAAAATGGACTGCCCCACCGCTGGGAGATTTATCCCTTTAAAAGCAGTAATACCTACTGAAAGCTTCCTTTGTCACACAAAGGCAATCAGTCTCCAAGCAGTGCACACTAATAAGCTAAAAAGAAACACTGTATTTCCTACCTCCTTTTTTATTATCTTGAATACTGCTCTTTGCATGGCCTGCATCTAAGGACAAGTTCAAAGTTGAAACCGTAGTGATGGTTAAAGACCCCACTCATCTGCCTTTAGATTTTTCTATACCAGATAGAAGGCTGTACTACAGACACTGGTGTACTGACAAATTAGTATGGGTTTTGTGGCTTGCCAAAACTATATTAAACTCTTTACCAGGAAAGGCCTCTCGCTAGTACACACGTAACTTTTACAGTCTTTACCAACATATGTTCACTCCTGAAGTTGCACCCTCAGCTGACACCAGCACACCAAGAAAAGTCTCAACACACTCTGTATATTCACGGGGCAGAGTGTTAATAAGGATTACCATAAGGAAAGCCAGATAGCTGATGCTCTCTGATGCTGCTGTTCTCCTTCAGAAAAGCCATGTGGGTGCCCATGGTAAGGACATCAACGGAGGATACTCTGGGAAGAAAGACTGCTTCTTATACATCCATCACATTCAACCTTCAGTCAGAAATTTGCTCTGCCATAGCACTAAACACCACTTTACTGGAGGAATGACACAGGTTTAAATATCTACAGAGCACTGGGCACGATGAGCCCAGATATTGCCAGATTTACTACAGAAGAAGATGAGAGAGATCTGACAGGGCAGTAACAAAAAGGAAATACTGTCTGTGGGACCTAGCACAGAACAGGGACAACCAAATATGATCACCTGGGGATCTAAACTGTGACCATATGGGATGTGAGCATAGCTATCATTTAGCAGTGCAAGCCTGATCCTAAATCAGACACAGACACTGGACTGCATTAAATGCAATTATCAGAGCAACTGATACTGGGTTTAAAGCCCATGTGAGAACACAAACCCAGAACACATTATCTTCCAGCAGGGAGAAAACACTCATTCTCATGTATGACCTTCCAAGACAGAGAGAGAAGTTACAGACAGGAGAAATGCACACAGCAAACACCTAAACAACAAAGTGAGTTTGTGGCAGAACAGCTCTTTGCATTATTCAGTACAGTGCTCTCAATTCAGTCTGAGAAGCCCTAAAGCCAGATTTATTTTGCTGTCAAACCATGGCTTGAGTTCACTCTACTGGGAGGTTACAACCTTGGATTATACACTTCAACTACAGGCAACAACACACCCAAGCAACTCAAGTAGCAACATTATCAATACAGTTGTGACAAGAGGTAGATTATTAAAAAAAAATAAAATTCATCATATTGTTCAGTGCAGAGGATGCTAACTTGGGTTAGAAAAAACCTCCTTTGCACAGATTTTCATATTATTTTCACTCTTTGCAAATGCCTGATCCAGTGAATGCTCCCCAAAAGCTATATTTGCTAATTTGAAAAGAAAAAAAAAAACACAATTTGACACAGACTAATGACAGAATCAGTAGGGGAGACCACAGAGTCAGATTACTAGCAGTCCAATACAAGGCTTCAGTACCCTGCCTAAATACGTTCTCAGCTCTTCATCCATGTCATACTTTATACATTGAAATTCTTGGTCTGCAAAACAGTCAGCAAGAATACCATAAAGCTTCATCGAGTAACCTGCTCCCAACCAGCTTCAGAAGCCACCAAGGAATACCCAGACTGAAAACATTCTACAGAGGCTGAAACTTTCCACAAGGTCCATTTTTCAACCTCAAAGAGATTCTGAAAGCTCCTAATAAACAGAACTATTATATTCTCCATTGTTGTAGGAATGCAGGCTAATGAAAGCCCTGTATCAGAGCCAGGCTTCCTAAACAGCATGTGTAACTCCATTTCCCACAACACAGGGTCTTTGTGCAGCATGAGGGCACACACACAAGGGGTATGTGGGTGCAGAATAGCCATCACATTAAATTACAGCTCATTATTATTGTTACTGATAATAAGGCCTGTGACAAGAAAGGAGAAGCCACGCTGACTTCCTTTATATTGGACACAAAAGCAAAAGAAATGATCAATTTGTCCCCTAGCTACCTCCTTGAGAGATGTCACTTGGGCAGAAAGGAAGCAACGGGCAAGCCAGCAGTCAGTAAGAGGAAGCAGACAAGTCTGAGCCACCCAGCTGCTGCCCTCAGCAGATGTGGATCACCCCACTACAGACAGGTCAGCCTAACACTAACACTCAGTGCATCCATTCTTGCACTTGTTTACTTCCAATAGGCTTGGAAGCAAAAGAGGTGCAAAGATGTGTCTGACCTCTCCAAGAAGTCCATGCAGAAAGACAGCAAGGTTCCACAGCCAGATCTTGGATAACATCATCCTTACAGCAGCCTCTAAATCTAAGTATTAGTGTTCTGTTGATACTAAGGTATTCAAATACCCATAAAATTAAGTCTATTTAGAAAAATAAAGTTATAGATTCATACAGCACATGCTGAAACATGGATTACATACAGGCCCTCAGCCTTCAAGGCTGACCCTAAGAGACTCTGTGGAAAGCCTATGATAAACCAATGTTACTAAATACCATGGAATATCAGTGGTGGGTTGTCATGGCTTTTAGCCAGGAGTTAGAAACCCATTCCTTACTGAGAAGTTATTATGTATTATCACTAATCCTTGCAGTGCTAGAAAATCGCAATGCTACAACCCTACAATAATATGAATCTGCAGAGGAAGCACATGAACAGGGAAGTAACTTAACATGGAGTGCAAAAGTAAGAGTACAGGAAAATTAAGTAGTAGGAGTGGCTCCTAATTAGAGCAAATAATGCCACAACAAACACATAATGACGAGGGAAGCTCTGGCACATGTCCTTGAGAAAGCCTAGCTGCTTTGCCTCCTGCACTGGCATGTCTGTAAAGGTCACACTTGGCAGCATATGAACTCATCATCGCAAGCTGTTACAGCTATGGCCTCCTCAAGCATTCCTCAGTGGAGACGTCTCCCACAAGAGCTCCTCCCTACCTGTGCACAGCTTCCATCACATACCTATAAACATATACTTGCTGACTAACTTCACTCTAAGGAAAACATTTTTAAAAAAAGAATGTAGAAAGTTACCCTCTGTTCCCCAACCCTTCTTATTTTTTGCTCACAGGTACCAAAAGAGACAAGAGACCAGAAAAAACAACCTCGTCCTCTGAAATGCCCCAAGCCTACCATTTCCAGCAATACTGGAGCACACTCAGCCTGTCCCAGGGCTGAGCTAAGCAGCGTGAAGCAAGCTGCAGTCTCCTAGTTCTCGTCATACTGGTCCTACAACTCGCGCAGCGCCGATCAGGCTGGCTAAGGCTGCTCCAAAACATATCTCAGATCAAGGCTCACTGCCAGGGTAACTCTTAACACAGCTATCATCACTCCATTACATCCACGTCATTCTGCCTCTAAACTTCTCTTAGGAAAAAAGCTTCTTTCAAGAGCCAGCACCGGTTCAATCCCACAGTAGTGGCAGCCGGCATTTTCAAAGTGGGTCATCTTGACACGTTCAGAAAAGGCCTGGATCACACTGCAGTGAAAAGGAGGAACAAACAGGTGGCAGGAGAGAACAAGGCACATGAAGAAACTGGTGACTACTTCCCCCCTCCCAGCATAGCAGCAAAAATTCCTCCAGGATAACACTGCTACCTTAGATAAGACATCCTTTTCCTGGATACTCTCCAACACATTCTCTTCTTCAGGCTTTTTTTGTTTGTGGGCTTTGGAAAAAAAAACAAATGAAACAACAAACACAACCATACAATCCAGTGTACTTTTGTTAAAATCCATCCAAATACACACTCTAGTTCTCTCAAACTAAATTGCTTTCCTGACTCCACTAGTGGCAAAGGGTTAAAATTTCATCTTAATTTAAATATGCATTCAGGATCCAGAAATACCAACCTGCAGCAATAATGATGAAAGAGCTGCTCTGAGATTTCCACACAGCATTGCAACAGCAACTAGCACAGCAGATGACAAACAAAGGGGAAACCGCAGCTAAGTTTGAGGCAACTCAGCCATTTTGCGGATACATCCATAGCCTTTGAATGCTGGTTATCTTCTTTTTGCTGTTCACGATATTGCTACTATAAGCATTGAAAATTGTCTTAGTTAAAATGTAAAATTGTACTCCTTCACCTTCGTCTTTTGAGCATTTTCTGAAGCAACTGCAGCTGCTGGGAAAAGTGGCCATGACTATTATTTCTACAGCTAAATTCAAGCAGAATCTTAAATGAAACTCTAATTCTTTCATTTCTGAATTCATGGAGTTGCATTCTTCAGCTAGTGTATCTACATCTAAGCTTCACAGCTGCCAGGTTCACTGCATAATATGAAATTTGGATTAGGGATAAACATAAACCCAATTCTGCTTTTCCATTAATCCTTTTTTTTGTCACTGGGACAGACAACAAACTGATATTTCTAGGTAAGAAGCATACACAAACAGCATAAAACTAAGTTTGGATTTTTTTGCTATCTTCCTTTGAGCAACAAAAGGTCAGCACCTACTTCTTCAGAAGATAATCACAACTCCTGAAGTCCACCCCCCAGAGACCTAGCAGCTCTTTTTTTAGAACTCACACTTTTACTACTACTGAAAAAAAGGAAACCAACACCTCAACAAGTAAAACCTTAGACACAAACAAGCAGAAAAATCCCAAATAGGAGAAGCACAATACATATGCTCCTTCCTTCACAACCTCCCACAACACTTACCCAGTCACAAAAAAACCCCAAGGATAAGCTCAGCTAAGAGTTCAACAATACTTCTTTCTCTCTGGTGGCAAAGCCTAAGCAGCTTCCACTCTCCCATCCCTGGCCAGGGAGTCTGCTCTCTTAATGAGCATAAACACGACCTTCTGTGGAGTCACAAACCAGGTCACAATAGAGGATGGAGGGGAGAGGGGACTCAAAATAAAACTACAATTTCAACTGTTTCAAGGATCCTGTTGAGGGCATGATGGAGAGGAGGGACTTAAAAAGCAGCTTTTCTGATGCTGAATACATACCAACTATATCCTCTGCCTCACTGCTGCTGCCTGAGGAAGGGCGCCTGTGTGCTGGGGAGGATGTGGCTCTCAAATATCTCTGAAGCAATATTCCCTTCCATTTTAAATGCATCCTGTTAAATAGGGGCTTCATTTTCTAAAAGGGAGATTTTAAGATCAACACTTTCTCCAGTCTACGCTCTCCCATTTGTGGTTTTCTGCTCACATTCATTTATTGCTAGGGCACTCTACACCTCATGGAAAATGAGAGCTAATGATGATAGTGATGGAGTCATACATCCACAGAATTCACAGGACAAAATAAGTGAGCCAAGGGGGAAAGGCTCTGTCCAAGCAGAAGCTCTTCATAAAACAGCTACAGCTCAGCCACATGCTGAAAACAAAGACCAGCTACACAAATTATGATCAGACATAGCAACCTTAGAAGACATTTTCATGTCCTTCATTCTGACAGTCATTCTAGGTTAGAAAATAGACAAAATAGACTTCCAAGCTTGCTCAACATTCCCTTTAGAAGAAAAACTAAACTAAAGAGTAATCCAGAGCACATTTTATGCAAAGATTAACCCTTGTACTAAAGCTGTAGACAGACTCTGGCCACTGAAACTTGCAATATGCCCTCAGAAATTTTGGCATTCACCGTCACAAGAGAGAAGAGCTACCAAAACTCACTCACACCCAAAGAAGGCTGCTGACACGCTAAGGACCAGGGCACATTTGAAAACATGGCTGGGACATGGCCTTTTGAAATCCTGAATGCCAACTCATAACTTCTTAGGGTGGAGCACCACGTACTCCCAAACAGTTACCCAGCCTGTGGCACGGTTAACTAAACCTTGCCCATGCAAACACCACAGGGTTAATATCTTTAGTAACCATAGCAACCAGCACTTCTTCCTCCATCAGAGCCTCAGCTGGCACATAACTGCCTTCCCAGCATCAGGTTTTGCAGCACATTTAGGGACTGCTCCCTTTCCCCCAGCCACAGGGTTTGGCCAAGCACATTAGGAGGATGTTGGAGCACTCAGCTGTTTCACCTAATTCTGACATTTCTCTGTCCCCATGTCCCCTGGGTCTTTCTTCTTCCCCTCCATAAAGGGAAGGAGAGTGTCTGAATTCTCTCCATGTGCACCAAGGCACACATAACGTAAAACAGGGAGCCAGCTGCAGCCTCTAAAGAGGAGATGCCACAGGGTAACACAGGAAGGGACTGGTGAATGTCAAAGTCAGCAATACCAATCAACCATCAGGTCAAACAGAAGCAGCACTGCAAGACCAAAAGATCCAGCTGCCATCCATGATCCAGTGTGCCACAGGTATTAGGAACAGTGTCTGCCTGCTCTGTAACACCCCATAAACTGCAAATCCTCTGGAGATATCCACCAATCAGTGAGAAAACAAAACTCCTATCTAGCAGCACACATAACCTGTCAGGAAGAGAGAAGAAAAATTACTTTCAAAGCAGAGCTTATCACTAGTAAAACAATACATCCTTCCTTCATGTAGTTCACCTTTGAACTGCAGATGCATAAAAGCATCCTACCCTCTCACTGGTGTCCCTGCCTCGCTCCTGGGCAGCTGCTGCATGCCAACACCTGCTCATTTCTAAACCAACCCAAAGTCATTTTTTTGGTTCCACTCATTGGCGCACTTGGCACAGAGAGAGACACTGCTGTTTTATTAATAGCTTCATGCTGGCCCAGCTCGATCCTGTGCAGGGTTTCCACAGTGTCGTTACAATGCATTTTTCACTATTTCCCCTCCTCCTTCACCACGTGCCACTCCAAGAGAGCAGATGCCTGTCTTCCACCTAGCTGTTCCTGTTCCTCAATGTCACCTTGCTCAAGGCATCATTCTTTCTCCCGTCTCCTTCCCCACCCTCTGTGACAGAGCCCCAGCAGAGCTGCCCTCCATGGCACCAAGTCCACAGAGCCTCTCAGGAGTCTCACTTTGAGAGCAAGCTCTCTGTGAGAGGTGTGACCCCAGCCACAGTACAGGGTATTTGGAGCAGAGCTAGAATGGGAGCACAGTTATTTTAAGTCCAAATGTTCAGTTATTGCACAGTGACATTTCTTTCTCTCTTCTTCAAAAGAGACAGGACAAACTTCAAGCTTTGAGCTAACTTTGTGACTACTATGGTGGCACTGCTATGCAAGTGACCCCTCAAAGGCAGAAGCCTGGCAGTAGATACGGACAATGCTGGCAGCACTCAATTTTGTTAAGAATATAGGCAAGGCGGTAAGTGGTTTGTATCCAGGATCAATGGTTAACAAGGCACAGGATAAAAAAAAAAAAAAAAAAAAAATCAGCAATGTGCCAACACACATTTTTGTTTTCATCTTCTCCAATACATCCATCGTTTCATGGCATCCAGGCAAAAGGCTTCTCCAGTGCGATTAAAACATTTCTTCAACACACAGGGTGCATGGGACCCAAACAAGATTTTAACTAATTGTGTGAGCCTGGAGCACCACGCATGCAGATATCCACCAGGTCTTGGCTGACACAGTGGTCTTTCTGGGATTCATTTCAGCAGCTTACAGGAGACCCTCCCACAAACCTCCACAAGTTTGGCCAGCCCTCTGCCAAACCCATCAGGTGCACTGCTCTGAGCACTGTCACAGGTCTAGCAGTGTCACAGATCTGCTCAGAGTTTTTTAGCACAGATTCCCCTTTAATAGGGATGGTTTGCACAAGTTCCACTGATTGCACAGAACTCTCCTGCTCACAAGAGCTTGGTACCAATTCACTCTGAGGAAGAGCTAATATGTGCTGCACTACTCCTATCTTCATGCTGAGTCCAACCCACAGGAACAGAGAAGAGTCCTGTGACTTACAGGCACAGGATGGATTAAAGGCTTTGGAGTACAAATGAAAGTAAAAACAGGTACCCATGCACTGCTGATTGGAAGGATTTGTTCACCCACTTCAGCCTGAACAGCAGTATTAAAATGGATGTGCTAGCTGGAACTCACAGACATACAGCCCAAGGGGCTACACCAACCTTCTGGAGACCACAGCTCCTTCTACTTGCAATTTCACATTGTCAATGAACGATCTCCCCCACCAAGGATTACACAGGTCACAAAAATTCATGGTTAAAAAGGCATCAAGAAATACAAGAATTCACCACTTCCCTGGATCACTTCCAGCAGACAATCATTAAAAAAAAAATATCTCCACACACTTGGACATTTCATTTCAGTCTGTGTGGGCTTATTTTGCAGCCATCTATTTGTATTGTGCATGTCTCTTATTATGTCAAAATTTCTCTTTGAGAGAATAATTGACAACAGTTCCCCTTCAGTCTCTTTTCAGTAAGCTAAACAGATGGAGTTTGCTTCATCTTCTGTTTCCAAAATGCTTCAGTAGCTCCTGTCTCACCCGTTTCTCAGTTTTTAACCACTAAAGCCAAGGTTCATTCCCCTGAATGTTGCTGGGTGCAGAGGCAGCAAACTGTTTCAGTGGCTGCCTCACTCTTCACACCCACATCATGTACTGGGTCAAGCAGGACACTGGGAAGCTTTGTTGAATTACCTGCCCACTGTTTCCTCAAGATTGCTCTCTAAGCCATTTCTTACCAAACATCAGGCTTGATAGAGAAGGCCAGAGATTTCAGTAGTGAGATTCATAACCCTACAGTTGGGTCATTAAGAGCCCATTGCGCTGGCAGCAGTCCAAGCTAGGAAAAGACCCAAAGCACTCTACAAGACTGTCAGTAGCATTAATTTTATTTACCATCCTGTCAGTCTATGGTTCATCCACAATTCCATATCAATTCCCACATCACTGATGGAAATGTTGATCATCCTCAGTTCTCTCACACATCCCCATGGACCTCATTTAATTAGAATGCACTGTCAATGATGCCAAGACTTGTCAGTGAACTTGAGAGTCGCTGGAGAAACCTCCTGTCCCCTGATGTTCTATCATCATAAACCATAAAGCAGATTAGGGAACTCTGTTTGTGATACATTTATAAGTGCTCTATAGCCATTGCAGAGCACTGGTGTTTTGGAGGAAGAACCCACCTTTTGCAAGGAAGGGGGACTGAATCAGGCTCTCATGCAATCAGTGCCTAATAGCTCTCTTGAATACATTAGAGCAATAAACTTATTGCTACCAATCAATCCATTTCTATAGTCTCAAAAAAAACAAAAGCACCTACCTTCCGCAGGATTTGTTTTTTACAGTTCATTTTCAAGAAATGCCAGACAGAGACAAGAATATCTGATTCCTTTCAAAAGGATCTGCTCAGATTGACACAAAACAAAGCAATGACCAACCAGCCCCCACCATTCTCTCATTCTCTGCACAGCTGCCTCCTCCCCATTTGCCAACCCAAGATCCCCTCAGCCACCTCTCACAATGCTCCTTTGGATTTTTACTACTACTAGATTCTTAATTTCCTAACTCCAGCCCTCAGTATCAATCAGGCACCTGAGAGGTATTTCTTGTGTCATGTATGATGCAATAGCCTCCTACGTCACTTCCCCAAACTCCGTATGAAATTTATTAATTTTACTGCTGTACCTTTTTTGGAAGGTGAACTCACTGATGAGTCTATACTCTTACTAAATTTTTCAGTATTTTAAGAAATTGCTTCTTGTCCTCTTATATTTATGTTGTTCTCCCCAACTTTTTTACTGTACTAACAGAAAACTGCCACCTTGTTTTTAATTATCAATGTCATACTACTTTTTAAATTACCTCTTATGTTCATGACATCTTCTCAGCAGATATTATATCCTCTCTATGCTCTATTGGTATATTTTTTGTGCCAATTATCACAGAATACTCAGTCATGGATCATTTTACTCAATTCCACATATCTTCCCTGCTTTTCCTCCTCCATTCTGTCTTCCCTCTTCAAGAAACCTGTTTCCTATCAGGCAGGAGTTAAAGGTTCCAAAGCTGAGCTGAGATTCAAAAGACACTCACACTTGAGAAGCAGCTACAGGAATCCTGTCTCACAGATAATCCATGAACAGTCATTCCTTTGCGTGGCAGCAACAATTTCTTGTTGTTATACCTTTTAAGAGGTTTCTAGCCGTAGATAACTGTCAAATACATTCCTGTCCTCATCAGTCTTATTTATTTCAGCATCCAATAGCCAGCAGGGAGCAGACAAGGAGAGAAGGCAAACATGATCCTTGCAAAGGCCCTTTTTATCTGCAGATCACAGTACCATCATCCTTCTGTAATTTAAGGGGCAACTTACTCAGTGGAACAAATGCCCCAGGGCAGAGCACAGGCCTTTCATGACAGAGCCAGTTTGTGCACAGTCTGTGCTGCCTTAATTTGCAAATGCCACTACATGTGCCTTATGATGCATCCTAGTCCTTGGGTCTATGGGAAAAACCAGGTATTCACTTAACAGTGCCACCACAAAAACTGCAGAGGAACAGGAATGCATGATTCTCATTCTCAGAATGAGAATCAGAAAGGTCCCAGAATCAGAGAGGATTTAAAAAAAAAGAAAACAATATAAGCACAAAGTCAAAATTAGCTCTTTTCAGCTCCCTCCCCCAAAAGCACTTAGGTTTAGTTACTGCATTCAAACAGCAGCCCTTTAATCAAGGAGTCCTACTTATTCATGAGGAGAACTGTAGCTAGACAAGCCTTTCAAACACTAGTTCTGCCATCTGGCAGCAGCACTGAGACTTGTTCCCAGACACACACAGAGCGCTGTTAATTGCCCTCACGTGGAATTCCAAGGCACTGCAATTGTTCTGGCATTTAAAACCTCCATGGGCTCCAGATGTGGATTTGTCTTTTTGGAGGAAAAGGTACTACTAATTACCAAATATTTCACGGGTTCCCCGCCCCCCCAATACTTTTCCTTTAGATTTCCTCGGTTATTTCTGTCGTCTTCTACAGCACCAACACCAAAAAAAGCAGATTGTGTAGGCCTGCGGATGAGTATCTTAAAGAATTCATACCAAGGAATAATGTGTGTCATACTTCTCTTGCTTTCCCTGCCCCCGTGGATTTGACACCGAGCAGCTGCCCAGTGGAGAACAAAGATCATCTGGGGAATTGCTCTGTAGGGTTTTCTTTTTTCAAATTAATTTCAATTCATAATGGAAAGGTCACAGACACAACCCCTCTACCAAAAGTGGCAACTTTGCATTCTTGAAGTGATATATGTAAGGAAAGAAAGGAATAGAAGTAGTTGAAGAGACTTACATTTTGCTTCAGACAGATTCTGGTTAGGTGACCAGACCAGCATGCCGAGATTCTCTCTCTCCTGACTTCGCCTTGCAAGTTTGGCTTAAGAGAAAACAGATACAAACCAAGTTACAGAGAAAGTAATTTCAGATGCAAAATGGATACAAAAGCAACTTATCACACATCTGCAGCTTTTAATCAAGATGTAAAACCCATCCACAGAGTTAAAACCCCATTTTCCCATTCAGACCTGAGGCTTTTCCTTGTTTCTTCAATGCATCACTCTCTATATAACATGACAGATACCGCACACTCTCATGCAGTACGCTAAGCAGCATACATTAGATCTAAATTAAAAGTTAATTAATGTTTCTCTTCCAGCACACTTGATTATTTTTCTTCCAGCCATCATTAAATGAGAAAGGGAGGAGCTAGGCTTAGGCAGCAGGCTCCAAGCCCTGGACATCATGAGACTGTAGTGTGCAGACAGATTAACACTTCAGGGTAGGCACATGCATAAACCTCCCACATTACACTTCTGAGCACCTCCTTCACTGCTCCAGCAGCCCTTCCATGCCTCCATCCCCTACACAATCAGGAATGCCCACCCAGGTGACACTGGGTCCCCGAGGTCACAATCAGGTCCTCATCTCGACTGCTCCAGAGAAATCCATATGCATTCACACCCACGCTGAGACACGCAGCCACGCTCAGAAAACAAGTCGGTTTTCAACCAGCTTAACACCTGGCTGGCAGGAGACCTCTGAAAGTCTCAAGTGAAGATCCACAGCTGCACATAGTCCAAAAAAGCAACTTCAACCTAAGGTATGTTTCAAGAGTAAGCTCTTGTCAATGCTGCTGATGTTAGGTCACAAGCAGTCAAAAGAGGAGGAAGAGGACTAGAAGAGAAAAAAAAGAAACTCCCTGCTTTGAGTCAGCACACACACAGCCAGCCCAACCACTTGCCCTGGCAAAGAGAAACTTGCAGATCTTGTTATGAATGAGTACCTACAGTACTATTTCCACTACAAAATGTTACATAACACTGAAGCTTTATGCAATATTTCAACACAATGCTATTTTCTCTGCACTGTGCAATTAGACATATAATCACCACTTCATGATGTATTAAAACAGGTCAGAAAAGATCTAGTAACACAAAATTACATTACAATATGATGAACACTCATGGTTTGACCACTGTTTTTAACCTGAAATCTGCTCAGCTAAGAACAGTCACGGTTCAGACAACAAAAATATTTTAACATAAAATTTAAAGCACAAGTAGCATGTATTAAAAATAACCACCTGTCAGCAACATATTTACATTTAACTAGGAGGTTTTTTTCCATGATAGACACCATGATCATCTTTCACTCAGTTTGGTTTTTGGGAAGGTTTTTAATTTTTTTTAGTAAGGTTAACTGCACATACAGGATATTTTGCACACTGTGCATGTTCATTACTTCCTACAACAGGCAAAAAAAGGGAGTGAGAAGAGACAGACTCCATTGGCAAGAGATGGAAGGTGAAGACCAGGTCTGTACACAGAATACAAAGAGTGTCTGAAACTAAAATTACAAGTCCTGAAATATTTGTCATTAAATTTTACCTTCTTCCTCATTTCAAGTATAGGCTGGAATGCAAAGAAAGAGGCAACCCTAAGCCTCCCCTTTATCAAATTTTTCTCTTCACTCTCCTTATCCAGGATGGCCTGTCCTAATAAAGTCTAGCACGGAGTTCAAAGTACAGAACAGTAAAAAGTCTCTCTCCTCACCTTAACCTACACTAAAAAACACATTCTCATCCCACGAAAATACTCAAAGACAGAAATCATCAGTCAGGTCTCCAGGAATGTAAACACTTCCACCCAAATCCCAACACACTCCTAGTACCCACAGCAGGTCAAGGAGCTTGAGGCCTGAAGTCTGCCAGTGAGGTGTAACACTAGGCAATGTCAGCCTGCCTTTAGCATAGTCTCACTCGTTAAACTGGCAAAACCCACCTAAATCAGAAAAAGGAGAAAGTTTTCTCCTAGATCAGCAGTCTGAATCTCCCCTTATCTCAGACACATCAAGCACATGGCCCAGCCCAGCTGCCCCCATCTGGAGCAGAGCACCACTAGCTCAGCTCACCCACAGTAAGATGGGTGAAGTTTCATCTCCCACAGTTAAAATCCCAAGTTAGGCTTTGGGCATTGCAGAGAGACACCCACTGCCTTCCAGGCCGTGAGCTGAGCCAGGAGGTGACAAGCAGTGCACAGGGATGCTGCAGGACCTCATGGCACCCAAGCAGGGCTGGTGAAATGTGCTCCTCATACTCCATCGCAGCTCCACAACAGGCACCCAGGACCACCCTTTGCAAAGGAAATGCCTCGGGTTAGAAGCTACCACCTTCCAGCCATGCATCCCCTTCCCGGGCCTCACACCCAGAGGAGCCTGCAGATGACCAGGCTTCATGCCAGCCTCAGGATCCCCTTTCTGCCCAGTTCCGACAGCCCAGTTTCTTCCTCTTTCCAGCCCCTCTGTAACAGCAACCAGCATAAAGTTACACTGGGCTCATGAATGGGTGTGAAGCAGCATCTCCAGTATCCTGGCAACTTACCCTCCACTCCACCTCTCCACCCAAGCCCACATCTGTCCACCCTCAGGCCTCATTCCCTGACAGCTGTAGCGGCCAGTCCAAGGCACACAGTAGGGTTATAATGAAACTCATGCTTTTCTATAAAGGGCAGAAGCATCTAAAGGCCAACACACATAGAAGGTTGGGAGTGGGATGTTCCTCAAACACCCATAAAGGCTGAGACTCCCTCCCTACATTCCAAGATGCTTGCCAAGTCCTTCATCTTTCCAGGATCACATCCTCCCCAACACCCCTTGTCAAGCCCACAGCCCCCACATTTACTGCCCCTTATACGTAAGGCAGGCATGACAGGCATTCTTCCAAGTACAGTGTTGACCCCACCATAAACATATGCAGCATAAGTACTCTTAACTGCATGATGTACCACGGAAAAGCTTAAGAGCTTGCTCAGAATTTGGAAGCACATTGAAATGAAATGACTGCTTCAGAGCAACAGCCACAAGAGCAGAAGAGGGGCCTCAGAGCAGAGTTGCTGTTACATCCCTTTACAGCACCATTCCAAGAACAGCTGCAATGCTCACCAACACTGTCCACTGCTTTTGGACAAGGAATACTAGGATGAATTCTAACACTCTGCACTCCAGTTACGAAGCTATAAAGAGAATACAGTTTAATCTGTTGTATATTTCATGTAAAAACAGCCATGTAAGAAGGGCAAGGGCTACCCCTTTTTTTAGGGGAGCAGATCAATTTAGGATCAATGGGGTTTGCTTGTTTAAGCAACTGCAGTTAAACCAGTGCAACCTGTATTTAGAGAAGCTGTACATTGGCAGGCAAGAAGATCTGACATTTCAGGTAATCCTGCACTTTCGTCTAGCTACCCATCAGATATTTGTAAAGTCTCTGCCACAGCCATTAGTTCCGTATCACAGTTGTTGTGGGAGCAAATACTCTGTAATCACTTTCCCACTGTTAGCTTTCCCATTTATCCCAAGTCTGTCAGGAATCATGGTTGTTTCCTCCAAGAGGAAGACCTTCTACCACAAGCAGCACCCCCTAAATTTTGTTCCTCTATCAGAATTTACAGGGTATGCAAACTTCCATTGTCTTTACCCAAGCAGAGAAGTGCAGCCCCAATGATGCACAGTATCATGTTGCTTTTTCCACAGCAGTTCCCATTCCTCTCTCTGTTCTCACCCCTAGAATATACCCCTACTCCACAGACTATTTGCTAAAACACAGGAGAGAACTAATCCAGCTTAAAATTAACTTTGTGAGGAAAATGGTATTTTTAAAGTTTGTCCCATTTTACAGATGTGGTTTACTGCACAAGCCCTAAAAGTTCTACTGTGCAAGGGAGGAGATGAAGCACAGCAGAACACATATATATCAATATTATTCTAAAAAGTTACAGGGGGTTTTGGGTTTTTGTACCCCCTGGAGCTGTGAGAACATCTCAATACCAGTGTGTAGAAATACACTGATTTGCACGGAGAGAAACAACAAGGCCACTAAACTTCCTATCACTCCTACCCATAGACAGAGGCTCTCCATCCCTGGGGGCTCCCTGAGCTAGTGCATAGGCCTGGCACATGCAAGAGCAGCACACTGCAAGATGTGAAACCCTGATCCACAGCAGCTATGGCTCTCCCTACCTCTACCCAGGAGCTGTCAAGTCAGTACACCAGACAGGGAAAGGGAAATGGGGATGTCTCCAAACAGGAACTACCAAAGGTCACTGTACTAGTGTGCATACACCAAGTCCCCCCTGCAGGTCAGAGAGTACCTTCCCTGTCCTTCTGACCCCTCCCCAATTTCAAGTTAGCCATGGAGTAACTGGCATCAGTACCAAAGGAAATACGATGGTTAAACAGCATCACTGCAAAACAGAGCATGGGAAGTTGTTTCGCCTTCCACCAACTACTTGACAAACCAAAGCAGGGGATCTACCTCAGCTTAAAAAAAAAAATAAAAGTAATCCAACAAAAAAGCTGTTAGTTTTGACTCAATACCAGTTCCTAGTTTTCTACAACATCTCCTTAGAGACAAAGAAACAGAGTAAGGAAGCAGGGACAGCCAGGACACCTCCCTCAACCACAGCACCAGTTTAAACTGTCTTAAGGACCACAGGTACAATGGACACAATACACGAGAAGTTTGCAGGAAGGCAAAGCCCTGCCTGCAAGGAGGAGCCCAGCAATGTGCAGCTTCAGCCTGACACATCACATTTCATTTTTCTTCTCCAGGTTAGAGAAGAAACATACCAGAATAAACCCAGTGGGAGCAGAGGCTTCTCAAAGAGCCACCAATCACTGTCATCTATTATTGTGCTTCTGTGCAACGCAGCAGTGCAAGCTCCCACTTGAGTTCCTGCACTTGAGGGATCTGCTCCATCTCACAGCTCTCCCCAAGGATGCTGCATGATCCAGCCACAACTGTGAGCCATTCGAGCACTTTATGTTTTCTTTTGACACTTGTACTGACCCCTCGGAGAAACGATCCTCGCCTCCTGCAGATGTCCAAGACACATTTTGCTTCCAGTTCCATCCTGCCCAAGTTGGAGTGAGGCTTGAGCAGGATGCCTCCAGCATTCTTCCTTCTCCATAACCCTTTCCGTAGTCTGATGTTTTTGCTGTTGTTGTTTGCACAAGGCATTTCAGAGACACTGAAACCCTCTGGATCTCAAAGCAAAGCACACTAATGTGGCTATGTGAGAGCACTGCAACACACACCATGTGTGGGAAAAGTGGGACCCTGCTCTAGTCAGCTCCTCCTGTTATTTAGAATTGGCAAAAGGCAACTCAGAAATGTAGGTCTACAGTCAGGCGCTTGATACAAATACATACTTTTGTACCTTCTCTGGAAAGCAAACATGAGCCTTACATCAAAGTTTAAAAGCACTTGCCATAGAACCACAGGGAATTCTTCAGGTACTGATCTTCTGTAAAACAACAGGCAAGAAAATACTTCCAGATCTGAAAAACATCTTTTATGAAGTTAATAAAGTTTATACAACAACTGAAATACCCAAGATACAGGACGGCAAGACTCACACCTACAAAAGCTACTGCTCTACTAACATCACTTACTGATCCCACCCCCAACTGTTACTAACTCATTTTTAAATCACACATTGCAGATTTAAAAAGAAAGCGTAAGAAACATCTCTTCCTTTTAATATGCAACTCTGAGCATTATATACAAAACATGCATTGTATAATATCCAAAGGTGAATAGATGTTCCTATTGTTTGAAAGAGCTGGAGCTGCCATATGATAACTTAGCTGCTGAATGCTTCTTAAAGCAGTTTTGGATCAAGTCTAACATATTTCCTTCTAGCAAAGTGAGATTATATAAATGCTTCCACACCCAACCCTGCATTTTCTTTATGAATGCAGAATTTAAACTTATTGCGTAGTGTAAAATCCCCTGTTTACAGTACCCACAATGGCTGTTAAACAAAATAAGACAAGAGAGGCACAGACTCCCACAGTACAAAAAACTTCTCTCTTATTAGTTCATTGGTGTTACTCAGGCTCACAATGTAATTGTAAACGCACAGCTGTGATACAATAGCACAACACCTATGTAACACAAGAGAATTCAAACAAAATTCAGAGTCAGAAGAAAAGTTTTGTCCACCTTCCTTCCCCACTACTGGCACTGGCATCCCAAGCAGCAACCCAAAGACATTTGAAGAACTTTGCTGCTCATCTCCACTTCCTTCTGCATGTGACTTCTCCCTGAGTCAGCAGATAATGCTTGTGATCCCCTTTCATTTGTGTTTTCCAAGGACTGCCTAGTCATAGCAGCTGGTACCTCATAGAAATACCATCAATGTACACACAATAGCAGCATTAAATGAAATAGAACTGAATCCTGAAAACTGAAAAACATTTTTTAATTTAGAAGTTATAGATGAAGCAGCAGTTAGCTCTTCCTATACATGACTACACCCAACTGGCACTATAATCTATATGCAAATAAAGTTCTGAGGGCATTTTTGTATCTGCCTAGGGAAATAAAAGCAACTATTTGGGTTTCTATACAGAACAGTGACACTGGAAACATGGGCTGAAGGGCCCTATTGCCTCAAAATGACTGTAGGTGCTGTGCTACAAAACCCCACGGTATCACATGTTACAACTGTGTGCAAAATATTGCTTTAAAAATTACCCAGTTAAAGATTAATCATCCAGCAATGATTACAAAGGTCACTTTGCAGTGATAAAAATTATTACCACTAGGAGAACTGAAAGAGAAAATGAGAAAAAGCATAGATAGCAATACAGTTTCCTGTTCTCTAAAGTAAATCAAGTTCAACCCATCCTAAGTTTGAACTTTGCATCTTTGTATTTTTATTTTTAAGCTTTTTAAGAACACATCTGATCCAAGATGCCTTTCCAGTTTAAGAGCCAGCAGTAATGCAAAAGCTGTGGCCTACATTTTGCCCACAGCCCAGGCCAGATCAAACAATAAAGCCAGAACAGATGTTGAGGCCTCGCCTTGTATTTTTTTTCCCCCGAATAATAGGAGTCTGCTCATTCTCTCCTGCAAGCAGGTGGCACCAATGTGCAGCCATACATGAAGTCTGAATAACTATACAAGCAAACAGCCTTTCAATATACACTTTAAGTATGTAAAATTTTCTACACCCATACAATTCCAACCTGAGCTCTTCAGCGAGTTCTGCACATGCAAGCCCTGCAATCCATACGCAAGCATGAAGCACATTACCCTATCAGAAACATGAATATACCCCTGCACTTGGTCAGCATTGAGCAGCACACCTCTGCTAATAACAACGGGCTTTTGTCTAGACATGGCTGGGGTTTTGTACTGAAATGTGAAAGGGTTGGAGTTTGTTTAAAGAGAGAGTTAAGTATAAAATTAAGTGGAGAAAATGCACATTTGATCAAGATTCTAGCAGAGATCTCTTGCAAGCCTTTTTAAAACACCATCCACTTTTTTTTTTAAGGAGGACAGCTGGTAACTATACCACAGCAATCCTGAATGCACACCCAGAAAGCAGGAACCAGAACAAAGCCAAAGCTTGCAGTGTACGCATCACATTGAACCGATGAGGCTCACCTGCCCTCCCAAGCACACTTCTCCTTGCTCCACATCCCAGGGAGCATCCCCCGCCTCCCCAGAATGCAGTTCAGTGCCAGAGTAGCTCCCAAGCTTCATCAAGACTGGGATGGGACTGGACCCATTCCACCCCACCAGTCAGCACCAAAGAAAGCAAGCACCACATGTGGGGTCTCATGGGCCCCATACAAGCTATGGCTACCACTCCACAACCCACGGCTGCAACACAGACCCATATCCTGCCAGTAACCTTGGGAAATCCTGCATACTCACAACCCTACAAAAAAAAAAAAAGTATCAACGCAGCACCTCCAAAGAGACACACAGTGAATGATTTTAAAGTTTGTTAAAAATAGGTAAATGTATGCACACAAGCATATCTGAAAACCAAGCTACAGTAAGCAAACTACTGCTGGTTTCTGTTCTCCCTGAACACTGACCCAACAAGATGACACTTGTTTCCAATCATTACAACCCTACCTCCACATTATTTCTCTTCCACTCCACGTTATTTCTCTTCCACTTTCATTCAGGTGACCAAAAAGTTGCACAGACATGCCTACATGCACACAAGTTAAGAGCCACATATGGAATCTAATATACAGAAGAACAACAATAACACAGCAGTTTCCTCAAGTGCTAGGTCTTGCACTGCTGACAAATACCTAGACACTGCTAAATCTATTTGAAGCCAAACAACCTACTGATGAGGAAGGAAAGATAAGGCAAACACATCCTCTCTTTCCATCATTTATCTTGATCTGCTGCCTCCCCTGATCTTTGACAAATAGTAACTCCTACATGCACAGCTCCACATTCATACAGCCTCCCATTTCTTTACTAAACCAGCCCTCAACTCTTCCCACCTACTGAATGGGGTCCTCTGTTGTGCTCCCTTAAGAGCAAGAGTCGCTGTTTAGGCCAGTCGTGCCCATTATTCACAGGCTGCACTTAGGAATAACAAGAACAGAACCAGCAGAGAGACTTCCTGGGCCTGGTACTGTATCTGCATCGCTGGATTTAATGGCCCTTCATGGGAGGAGGGAATAAAAAAAAAAAAAATCCATCAAAAAGACTAATCCTTTTTGAACCCATTTGTAATTTTGGCATCTACAACATCCTGTGGCAGAGTGCTTCAATTTAATTATATGTTTGTTGTCTGAAGGAGAACAAAGAAAGCCCATGCACACACTCCCTGCTCTACTCTGAAGCTGCTACCCAGTCATTTCATTTGGTGGCCCCATTTCCTGCCTTAAGAGAAGCAGAGAGTAACTGTGCCCTGTTCACCTCCTCCATGTCTCTTGCTGTTTTACAGATCTATTACACTGTTCTCAGTCATATGCTTTCCAAGCTAGACAGTCCAGGCTTTTCTGCTTCTCCCTCGTATGGAGATGGGAACAAGAATAATTCCTGTACTTTAGTTATCTTACAGCTCTGAGCAGCTCATATGCATGGGGGAGGGATGGGAATGGGGCACAACCAGAACTGTACACAGTGTTCAAAGAGAGGGTACAACACAGGATTTATAAAACAAGCCATCATGAGGTGCTGTTTTGTTCTCAGATGCTTTCATAACAGTTTTTAACAATACACTTGCTTTTCCATTATTACCACTGAATTGATGAAAAAAACCACTGTCTTCCAAGATCTGTATCAGGAAAGGCAATACCAAATTTCAAGATCACTGCTGTACATACAGTTAAGGGCAGTTTAGAGACCACTGCTGTACACATACAGTTAAGTGTACCCTACCCTCCCCCTCAATATTAGTTAGCACATAACAAGTGCCACCTGTCACAAGACTGAACGCATTGCCCATTCACTTCATTCAGCGCACAGATGCCCACACTCCCTCCCCCTGCTGCCCCCTCCTCCCATTCACGTCCTGTCTTTTACTGACAAAAGGACAATCCAGCTGTTAGCAGTAAAAATGAGGTGAAAAACAAAAATAACAAGATACGTAAATTGAAAATAGGAATAGACAAGTATTGCTTTATTTGGACAGTGGCAAGTGCAGAGTGACTCCTCTCCAAACCCCAGCTGCAGGACAACCTTGGCTTCCCAAGGCTTCTTCCCCTGGAAAATGTGACAAAAGCAGCAAGAAGCCAACAGAGGAGTTTCTCAGACCTTGCATCTCTCCCTATTCCCTTTCCTGTTAAATAGCAATGCTGCCTAGACCACCCACCCAAGTGGTCCCCACTCCTCAGCTACAGCCACCCTTTTGCATTCCCTGGCAACCCAAACAATCAGCATTTTACTAATCTTTCCCACATTAAGGACCAGGTGCCCTGTTTCTATTGCCCAATGCAAGAAGAAACTTAAAAAGTCAGTCTCAAGTTTCACTAAGCAGAAATTACTTTTCTGTATTTTTAGCAATACCTCTTCCCTTCCCACCCATCAAAAGTTCACACAACAGCCTTGTTTTGAGATAGCTTAAACTGATTAGTAGAAGTAACAAGTGTCTAGAAAGCACCAGTGACATAAAACGTAGATTCTTAGTGAACAGAGTAACTGGTTTATTTTTTTCCACCATACTTCAAAAACCTTGCCAAGATGATAGTCAAGAATAGATCTGACTAACTAGAACTCAGTCCCCAAAGAGTATGGGATATGGGCACTTCTCCTCACTCCACATCTCAGGAGATCAGAATAAATTTCAAAAAACTAACAACCAGCTATGCTCAATGGTCAATGAACTAAGGCTGCTGGGCAAACTTGTTACTGCTTGGCAAGACAGTACTGTGAAGGGCATGCAGACAGGACACGTTAGTGTCCCCATCCAGACAAGAGTCCACTCCCAAAAAGACAACTGAGAGAAATTCCATGTTACTCTACTCTTGCAGTACACCAAATAATTTTACACAGTTGAATCAATCAAGCAAGCACAGTCAGCTCTCAAAGACAGTAAGGGTTTGTCACGTGATCATGATGATAACGATGATTCTTTAAAACCTGGGTCAAACACCAATACTTTTCAAGGCCACAAACAGAAAAGCCCATAATACAACAGTGGCAAACACAGCTTCTACTCTCAGCTGAGTGCTTTGAATAGTCTGGACATCCAAGGAAGGTACCGCCATGGCACCTCCTTGATGGACATAGCGCCGTCCAAGAGCAGTAGAATCAGGCCCTGCCAAGATGCCCAGGAGAGGCCTAACCTCTGTGCGGAAGTCATCTAAACTAACCCAGACATTTCTACCCAAAGCTGCTTTTATAGAGGTTACAGGAGTGACCTGGCTGGCAAAGCTGCAGAGATCGCAGCTTCCGAAAAGGGGACACAGCCTCTTGGCCCGACACAGCCACCTCCAGAAACAGATACCTGTCCTCAGGCCAACGCAAGCATACAAGAAGCTTATATATCAAATCCCACCCAGCACTGAGTCATGCATGATGTGGTGTGCAATTGCAATCAACAGGCTGCGAGCATGCCCAGTTTAACCCACACAAATCCGACTTCTAAACGTCTGTGACAGTTGCATATCCTCCTCTCACCCCCATCCATGACAGTCTTCCAGGTCCTTATCCTCACAGCACCCCTACCAGCAGATGAGAGCTTTTATCAACACACACACACAAAGCGCTGACTGCCAGGCTTGCAGAGACTGAGTGAGGTTCCCCCGACCCCATGTAAGAGCCCTAGCTGTGGGTCATCCTTCCTCATCACCCCACTCTCAGAAATGCTGAAATCAAATAGGGGCCCACAAGTAACATGCTTGTAATATTTCAAATCAGATCCTGAAAACTCAGTCTACTTCCAGCTCTCCTTGGAGATGACTGGTGCATTCATTAGCCCACAAGCTCCCCAAGGTACAGACAGTCCCTCTCCTTCTGTCTGCATGGAGCCCAGCTCAACAGGGTGCTGTAAGGATAATATTCATACCCAAAAACATGAAGTCAGATTTAACATGCCCTTGAAATGCAGGCGGCTCCTGAATCGCAATTTTCCAACAGATTTCACAAGTTAGTTTGTTTTTTCCCCATTTCTGCCAAACCCAAGAGGCGCAGTAAGGACTATATTTAAAATGTAGCTAACAATCATGGCAAATCTTAACATTCTGGTTTTAACATTCAACTTTTACTAAAACACTATCCAAAACAACTTATCTGGTTTCTCTACTTCTCCTTCAAAGAATCTCAGAACTAGTTTGTCCTGCATCTACATTAACAATCAGAGCAAGAACGCAGTATGATAACAAGAGAGGCTAAACAATTCATCACTGCTGCACACCAAGCACTGCCTCGCACTCATTCTGCAGATTTCCACTTCATGATGAACGTAACTGATCCTAAAAGGTGCCAAGTAACAGGGAACCAAGCCCTGGAGACACAGGCTCTCAGCAGCAAGCAGCAGTAAGAACACTTGCAGACCAGAGGAACAAAACAGGGGCAGAGCCCTGCAAAGACGTTGGATTTTCCTGAGCTGCCTCTGCTTTAGGATTACAAACGCTCCTTCTGCAGTGCCAGCATTTGCATACCACAGCGTATTTACAGAGAAATCAATCGGGACACAAGCCCGGAGGTGAACATGGAAAGGAGGCCCATAGCACTCGGGGCAGCCTGCAGAAAAGCTCGTGGCTTTCTGCTCAGACGCTTCAGGGAAAAGGAAACCGGCACGATCCCCTTCCCCACCCTGTTTAACAAAGAGGACAGAAGTTTGCAGGCGCAGGGCTTTACAGGCTCTCAAAAGCAACTACCACGTGGTGAGCATCAGGAGCAGAGCTCACACAAAGAGCCGAGAAGCAGCAGGAGACAGGGGAGAGGGCTGGGAAAGCCTCGGAAGCCAGGAGACGGGGGAAGGGGAGCGCCAGCCTTTCTCCCCAGCCATCGCCAGGAGGAAGCAAGCACAAAGGGGACAGTGAGGCTAAGCAGATAAGGAGAAGCCAGCCGAATGCCAGCCTGGCAGTGCAGATAAACTGAGGAGCCAAGACGCTGCTGGAAGGAGCAGAGTGTGGTGTGGTGGAGAACTGAGGGAGGAACCCGACTTGGCACTGCCCCGGGAGGGGAAGGAGGCAGAGGAAGGGCTTGCACAGCACTTACCTGCGCCGGAGCACGTCCCTCGCACGGCGCACGCTGCGGCACGGCCCTCCACACACACACAGCTACAAAATTAACTTAATTTTACTGTGTTCGGGGCCATTAGTCTTTCCAATCTGAGGAGTGAGAGCCTATTCAGCACATAAATGCCTTTTTATTGAGGCTGAAAATTCTTCTGTTTTCTCCAATTCGGGAGGCGGGGGAATATCTTTTAGGCATAATTTATGCTCAGAGAAAAATATCCCCTCTCTCCTTTCCTTCCAAAAACCATCATCATCGTGAAAGCAACCGGAGCGTCCCTGCATGTGTTAAGACCCTAGAGGTCTTGTTTCCCCTTTCCACAAATCAGAGAATGGAGTGGGGGGAAAAAAAAAAAAAAAATAGGGGCCATTCCCTTGCAGCTGTTTGACAGGAATACAGATGTGCTTCCTTGCATATCAGTTATGCGGCCCCACATTGCTCTCAACAAATTCAAAATGTGGCTTCCAAGTTCATTTGCTTTGCCCAGTGGCTACTGGATAACTCCACAAAAGCCATCAAGAACTCACCACACGGCACCATATTGAGCTCCTGACACCTAAACAGGCATTAAGCAATTGTCCCTGTCCTCCTACATCCACAGCTACCACCCTGGCCACTCTGGAACAGTCTCCATTATTATCACCTTCTGAGCATCAGTGACCCAAAGCACTGCCACCTTCTTCTGCCACCAGTTTGCTTCAAATCCCAACCTCAGCTCCCCCCAGCTTGTACAGAAGTGCTTAATGGGGCTTGTACATATGAATGCAGAAGTTAAAAAAAAAAAAAGCGCAGCAACAAGAACAAGGCAGCAAGGGAAACAAAACACGCAGGGACATAAAGAGGACAGAGAGCCTCAGGGGAAGGACAGTATTTAGAAGAGCAGAGTTACTAGAGACTGAGAAGCTAAACCATGCTAAGGTTGCTGGGGTTTCAAAGGGGGTAAAAAAGTCTGTGCAGAGCATCTTGGAGAACACAACAACCATACACGTGCGTATGCAGGCTGGAGCACAGAAAAGCTGAGACATACTGGCACCAGAGAAGAAAGCAGACCGTCAAAACTACAAGACAAGACAGGCCAGCGAATACATATCATTTACCTGTAGCAAGGGGCTCTGCCAAGCATTTTGAGACACTTGTATCTTCCTCTGAAGAAAAGCTGTGTCCTTTTCACTTCCTGGCCTGCATTCTCTCTGTAACTTTCCCAGCACTATTTGTTCCATTTACTGAAAGATGACCATTTTCCCTGACATCTGGATTATCACAGGCTGCTATTTCAAGAAAGTACTTTAAAAAAAGACTACAAGACAGGTACCATGAAACAGGTGTAGCAACCTCTATTCTTAGTGCAACTGAGCTCTGATCTGCAACCAGGAGCTGTAGGTACTGCTGCAACCCTGTGCATTTGAAAGTCTTCAGTGTTCTGCTCTGTGCCACCACTCAAATACAAATTGCTACAAGTCCAGTTATATTTATGTTGAAAGGCAAGAACAACTGTCAAAATAATTCAGAGTACATTGGTTCCACATACTTCTTTCTTCTACCTCAGAAAATCCTTCAGTCTCACCTCCCTCCCTGCACACACACAGCCCCTTGGCAAGAGCTTTGCACACATTAAACCAATACTTGATGGCATGGCCAGGGACCCTGCTGAGAGCCTCAGCTCCCTTAAGACATGCTCCAATTGGTCTGACTTTCTAACAACAAAGCTATTTGTAGTCAGATATTCATGATGCTGGCAGTGATTCTTGGTATAATTACTAATACCTAGCCTGAATATACAACAGCAAAGAAGGAAGAGCCCACAGCCTGTAAAAAACACCAAGCTTCACTTAAAAATACTCAAGAGTAAACCAGCTTCACCAAACAAGACACCTAAAGCTCTTTTCCTATGCCAGATTTCTGCAGCACACATTTACTGAGCAGAGCAACAAGAACATCTTACTCTGCTTGTTCCTAAGATCCCACCCAAGCGATGCCCGCAGAAGGCACTGGCTGGCTGTACCAGGCCCAAATGCAAGACTCCAAACGCTCTTGTTAATAACACTTCCTACACCTCCACTCCTGCATGAGGGCATCCCAGCTGCAATACTGACAGGCTCACATCTCCACAGGCAGCTCTCCACTATTCTGCAACAGCTGTGCTCTCCACTATCCTGCAGGAGAAGACATGCTGCTATGCAAGACACAGAAGCAGCAGGAAAATGGGACTTCTTGAAGCCCAAGACATATCCTGTCTTCACCATCATTCAGCATGAATACAGTCTAACTTTTCTCAGAAGCTGAATGTTAGATATTTGCACCCAGGTATTTTGTCTGGTATATCCAGCATGAGTGTTTCTGCTCCAGCAAGGCCTGAAAACCAGCAATGCTTGCAAGACTGTGGCACAAGGCAGGGAGACACAAACACCTCTGACAAGTTCCAAGAAATTCAGGATATTGTTTTCCTCAAGGTCATGATTATCCCAGGTTACCAGCATTGTGTCCAGGTTGGTAAAGCACATGCTTGATCAACTCACACAGCCTCCAGAAAAACTGTCCCAATAACAAACCTATAGCCACCTTCAGCACAGTATCTCAGACTGCTGAGCTGCTGACAGCATGGCCTTGCTTGTTTCCTTGCCCCTGCAGAGAAAGAAAGGAGGAAGCTACTTACAACTGTCTGTAAAAAAAACACTCTTGTAACAGTGTTCCAGGTCCACTGCCAGCTGTTCCAGACTTGCAGAACAGGACAATCCCACTGCATCTGATGCTGTCCTGAACGAGAGGCATCAACTTACATGCAGGAGAGTTTAGATGTCTGTTACTGCTGAGTTCAGTCTAACTCTACAGAGTCCCCTCCAAAAGACTCTGTTTCTCTTTCTTCCCCCCTACCCTTCTCCCCTGCCCCCAGGCACAACAGTTCAACTACATGTATGAACAGGTTCCTCAAAAGACATAATCAGTACAAGAACAGTTCAACAAGTCCCAGAACTCTGGCATGTCCCCTGATAACCTCACAGCTCCTTATGCAACTGCCCAGTCAGTATGCAGAAGAGTCACATGAGACTACCATAGATCCTGGGAGAGCAGGTTTTAAGTTATTCCTGCACAAGAAAAAGGGGTGATAATTAAGCAATGTCTAGTAAGATTTACAGACTCTATCTGTTTGAGAATCATTGCTCCCTTGACTATTATAGCAGTACACCAAGAAAACTACACTCCCTTTTATACAGTTTGTTTAAATATCAGTGCTATCTCCAGTAGAGAACGCTGCAGTAATTTCTAGGAAAGATGACACCAGAGCACCAGTTTCCACATCTGTGGCTTACTGCCCTTGGATAGTTCTTTTTGTGCAGAGTCGGTAAGGCTGAAAACTTGTTTCCATCTGACACTGACTCCTGACGCAGCCTCTGTCCCTCGCAGCGTCATCGAGAGCACAGCCCTGCTGAAGTCCCAGCGTCTACAGGAACAGAGGAACTACACATTTTTTTATCAAGCCCCACTTTGCTGTGTTGATACTACTGAAAAGTTAAAGCTTTCACCACAATTTTCTAAGTTGCTTCTCAATCCCTAAAACTGAATGTCACGTGGCAGCAGGCTCAGCTAGTGCCCTGCAGCTCACTCTGTGTAAAGCAAGGGCACCATGCCTTTGCTCTCTGCTCACCCCTCCGCAAGGAAACATTTCCCCTGTAGGAGCAGGGAGAGACAAAAGGGACAGGAAACACACAGGGCATGGTATATAGAAACAAAATGCAAGCATTTGTCTCTTACAGCCATCTCCTGACAGAATACTGCTGAGCAGATCCCTCCACAAGCTGTGTGCACAGGTGTTGGGTGGTCAGTTGTTGCTCCCTCGTCAAGTTTATGATCGGTCATGTCCAACTCTGTCCTGTGATGCTGGCATCTTCCTGAACAGAGGATTCAGTTCAAATGTATCAGCCAAGGACGTGCTACCAATACCACTAGGAAAGCAGATTTTTGTGCTTTCAGAAGCAATTCCTCTGCTGTTCCTACAGAACCATCAATTTCAGCCACTAGAAACCTTGCCACAAGGGGAAGAAATACTACCTTTTTTTTTTTTAAATAGAAGCAGCAATTACCATCCCTGGGTTTGCCATTTAGCTATCCTAACAATCTCCTTCCAAGCTTCCTGGCTCTCCCACGTAAAACTCTTGAAACTACCACACATTCTTACCACTCCTGCCATTGTTAAAAGAGGTTGTGAGATTCCCTTGTTCCTCCCATTCCTTTTGTTTGGGTGATTTTTTCAGTATCATTCTCAGCACTGCCACTAAAAGTAATACTTAGGAACTGGAAGGGGAACTTCCCTAGCCACCTAAATTCTGGTAGAACAAGAAACTCATGCAGAGGATGGAAGGAATGGTTCATACTATGTACTGTCTCTTTACATCATAATGTAAAGACGATCAGTCTTGTTCCCCTCATGCACCATCCAGAGGTGTAATGTTTCCGGAAAGTCTGGAAACATGGGGAGTGAAAACTACTGTTTTCTTTCCACCTTTCTGAGAAGTTTTCAAAGAAGTCAGCTGTAGAACTTGGAACTTCATTTTCTCATCTAGGAATGAGAAACATGTCATGCTTATTTGAGTTAGCTCATAAATTTCCACCAGGTATGCTTTCAAATAAAGCTCTTCAATACAGGGTACATTTATCACTGTTCAAAAGTGAGACTAGAACATCACAGCACACTGCAGTAATAAATGTATTTGTTGCCAGTTGGTGTCTCTAAAATGAGACAAAGGAGGGACGAAAAGTGTCAGAAATAGGAAGTATCAATACTGTTAACTCATACAGAAGGTTAAATATCCTGGGGGCTCTGAAATGGTACATAAATAAAGACCTAGCATCATAATGCAAACATAAAGAAACAAGTACAACATCCCAGTCTACACGGAAGCATCCTTCACTGTGACATGAAAACATCAAGGACAAAAAGTAAATCTGATCCCATGTTATCACTAATTAAATTCATGTGTACCAATTTTCTTTTTTTAAATGAAGCATACATTCAAATCATTAGTGACAGAAAACATTCTGAATAACTTAATTGCAGCAGTCATTTCCATTTAAAGCTTTTCACTTTTACTCCTAAATATATCTCAAGAGTATCAATTCTGATTTTTCCACACTGGACATGGTGAGAGAAAAGTGGATTCTGAGAGCTTATAAATTTCTCTTTTTCGCTATCAAGTCCTCACATCAAGTACATTGCATCCATGACTTTTCCATAGAGATTAAGAGTTGTTTCCTGTACTGAATCTTGCCTAGAGAACTAGAATTCATGAAACACAATGCTATCATCCATGAATCAGTCCTAGGTGTCATTTACTTCTAGTTATTAAGATACGTGTTAGTCTGACCTTCTGACTTTGAGCCCAGAGTTTGCAAGACACCCATAAAACCATTTTATTCATTTATTAAAACAAACAGTGAACCTAAGGGTATTATTTTCTACTCATAGACCTAAAAGATCTGATCCTTGGAATGGGACTCCCTGCATTTCATTACTGATTCATGAAGACCTTACCCTGCTAAGTTGCTTTGCAGCCAGATGCCCCATGTTTTCTTCTCTCAAGCAGCACTGTAACAAAAGGTTAGATCGCCTACTAGAATGCTTATGCAGTGCAGTTCTGAAGAAAAAGCTGTATAAAAATGGATTTATTTCTGACTACCATAGAAAGTGACTGAGCATGAAACAAGGATGCTATTGGAAAACCACATTCTGCTCCCCAGAGCAGAAGTAAGTCATTTTACCTCAGTGCCTCAATTTGCTCCTGCCTTCAACATGCAGTGATACTCAGCACTTTGCAGACATACATACAAAGACCTAGAAAGTCTAAGGGCCATGATCAGGACAACGTTGCACACCCCAGGGCAAAAAGAATTGCTGCACATCTACAAGCCAGGAAAGGACTGATCGTGGGGGAATTTCTCACTTTGAACTTCATCGTGAGAAGACCACAGAAAGTCAATTCAAGCTACCTCCTGGTGGCCATAGCATCCATCACACCCAAAGAATGAATCACCCACTGTTAACAGCTTACCAGCACAGGCCTGTTGAAGAACACTTCACTGTGCCTGCTGAAGAACAATTTCCACAGTAGGCTGAACTACAAAAAAATCTTTTCTGAGGAGATAGTAAAAAAGAAAAAAAAACCACACACAAACAAAAAAAACCAAAAAAAAAACCCCCCAAAAAAAGCCAAAAAGAAAAAAACCAACAAAACACCAAAAAAACCCACCAAAACCCAAGAAAGTGGAGTCCTGCAGGAGAGCTAACATGCTTTGTGGTCACACCCCAATTATGTCTAACTTTTCCAGTGCAGACACCAACAGCAGTTGCATATCTGGTTCCAGTGCTAATGAGAGTAGACACCAGTGTCAAGCCAGTTAACTGGGTAAGTCTCATGGTAGCTTTGTTTGTCCCTTTTGCTTCAGACAAAGGCCTTTCCAGGGACCCAGATATCATAAAATGGCTCCTGGCCAGAGGGGGAAAGCAAAAACAGAAACCATTCACTCCAGCCAAACAAAAGAAAGGTGTCTTTAGGTTCACAGCCTCAGAATGGAGTCTAGTAGGAAATGAGTAGCTTTGCCTACATAGGAAAGTCTGCAGCTTCCCAAATATTATTTAAGGTTTCACAAAACTCCTTTCTAAATAGGAGACTCTATAGGAAAGGAAAAGGAAGGAAGGGGAAAGCAAACTATTCAAAAGTGACTGGACTTCCTCTTTAAGGGTGCTAAAGCCTTAACGACAGCAGCTTAAATTTACAGCCTAGCCCAGCTCACACAGGAAAAGCTTTCTAGCATAGACAAAGCATTAGGCAAAACCATGTGCAGATCTGTAGCCAGAGATGTGCTACACAGCTTAAGCTTTACTTAAACTACTAAAAGAATATAGCAGGACAATGATACCCATATACGAGTTATCAGCAGTTCACAAAGTTCTTATACCCAGGAATCTCACTGCAAACTACAGTTAACTTACCTGTAGCTGCTAAGCCAAGCAAGGACAGTTATGACATAACTCAAATCTCTGTACAGATACAAGGGATGAGAGCAAGTTAAACTGAGCAGTTACTGGTGAAAAAGGAGTCACATCACATTATGCCCACTCTTGCACTACAGGGAGGTTGCTTCATGGTTATACTGGTATGATTATATCAATTCAGCAGCAGATCTTCACCAGGAAACCAAAATCCATTGTGTCCATCTCGTGTGCTCCTCAGAGGCTGCTGAACTAAACCTTCCTTTCCTACAGTCAGGTTAAGACAGACAGCAACCTTCAGGCTGAGTCCAAGGATGCTCTGATATCCTGCAATGTCTTCACGTACGGTACCTTTGGAGGGAATACTGCCAAAATACAACAGAAGGACAAGGCAGGACCAATCCCACTCTCCCTCCAATCCCACATTTCTCCATAATGAAACTTCTTAGATTATTACATGCCAAGAGAAAATCTAGCTCTAGCACAGGATGACTGATGCCAGTAAAAAGGAATTTTAACTCTGTCTGGTAAAGCGTTGGAAGTTAAAAAAAAAGTCAGACTGAACCACCCAGTTATTTACAGTATGGCAGACTTCCTGTTTTGATGCGAGTCAGCAAGATCTTCTGGAAAATCCAGGAACAAAGAACAGTAGTTAAGGATGATAAGTTAGTTACAGAGAAGCTAATGATCTATCTCTGTTGAGACTTCAGAACAGAGGAAACTGCATCTAGGCCTCTCCTTTTCCAGCATTATTTCCAAAACTAATGCACAGGAAAAAGAAGTAATAAAATAATGAACTGGGGAAAAAAGCAAGATACCAGTCATAACAAAGGAGGTTATCTCTGTCTTTGGAGTTTCAGATACAACTCTCCCCTGCTTCCCCAGTCCATCCATCCTTTCACATATGCCACATAAGTTTATTCCAATCAGGCACTGCTACTCTGTGGTACCAAGTGCAGGGACACCTGTGGGAGGCAGGTGGACAAGAGCGATTCTGAAAAGTTCAGAACAGTATGTCTTACCTGCACACCAGGTGAATAGCCTGAAAAAGATCACTGGAGACAGCTATTAAAGCAAAAAACTAAGCAAATGAAGACAAGATGTTTAGGTTCTAGGAATCTTCTTATTCTTATCATAAAAGCTCCTAGACTACTAAAAAACATTTTCACATTACTAAGCTTTAATCAAGTCTCTTGCAAATTTACAATTGTGGAGAATCACAGGTGATAGAATTAGACAATACAATTAGACAAGTGGATTAGAACTAGCTACATAAAAATTAAAGTGATAGGAAGGGGGAAAAACTCATAATTCTTTCACATCATAAATTGGAAAAGAGGATAAATGGCAATGCAAGGCCCAGCCTACAGTCCTCCAGCCCACAGGGACTTGTTCCACTGACCAAGCTGGGCTCTGGGTCATGGCATTTACACTCTGAAGTTCATGGATTCACTCCATAGCAGTTAAGTACAAAAGCATCCCCAGAGTGTTCCCAGTATGTACCCTGCTATATTGGCAGAGCTGTGCCTTGTAGTTATACTGAATCACCTCCCAGCAAGTTCTGCTGTAGAAGGGTGTGGTTTGCTGGTCACGCAGCACCTGCAGGGGGGATTTCTGCTTGCCAGCAGATGACCCACACCTCTCTCAAAGATCAACTAGCAGCATATCCCATCATCACAAGCCTGCACACAGCCAGTAGGTCCCAAATTTTTTAAAGCTGTAATTGATAAAGCCGTGAGGAAAGAGCTTTGCACGGTGACAGTCAGTCAGAGTGTACTTAAGAATGATGGGCTTCAAGGAGTGCTCTCAAAATACCAGCAACATCGCTCTCTGCCCCCCTGCAAGCATCTCTACAGCAGAACATGGTGCTGCACACCAGGTCCAAGACCCTGGACCAATTACTGAGAAAGATAATTTACTTAAAAAAAACAATTTCACAGAGCTGATAAGACACAAGCAGCAGGCAGCCAGACTTCCAGCAACTGCTCCTGCACCCAGAGGCTCTATCCGGGATCCGTTGCACATATTGTGCCACGCAGGGACCAAGCCAGCACGATGCACTTCAGACTTGCTGCTTAGCCCACCAGAGTGTTCACACTGACAATTCGAAAGCAAGTTTCCCAGAATAAGTAGCAGGGATTTTTGTCACTAGATGGATGGATGATTTATGTTAGTGTGATAAACACATCCTGCAAAGTCTTATGATAACCAAGGAACAGCTACAGACCAATTTGTCTGATACATTAAATGCCCTGCATAGCTGGTAATACACCTTACAGAAATACATTTACAAGAACCCTTGGGTGCATACTAGCAAGCAGGTTGATGAGCCAGTGTTTGTTTCATTCTTCTCTCTGCAAGCTATTCCCACAAGGTACGGATTAGGACAACGTCTGTTTGGCTGCAAGATCTAGGAGAAGCTGTTGTAGCTACTCTGACCTCTTGCCCTTTTCTTGGCTCACCTGTGTGCCCATCTGTCAGAACACACATCAAACTGCAGCCTGGTGTAATTGGTGATAGCCTCGGAGCAGCTCCTGCTTGCTCATGTCACGATAGGATCTCATCATGGTAAAGTAGTTCACCAGGAAGCTTTGAACCCTGAGAGGGGCCTCCTTAAATTATGCTTCTACATCAGAGTAAAAAGAGCTTATTCCCCTCAGGATGCCCTAAGGCTCCATTGTAACTGAACCCAGGAAGATAATTTCACTATCCAATAGACCGCGGTTTTCACAGACCACAGCAGACACATTCAGGACCTGCTTTTAATCTTTCCCTTCCAAGAGCCAACTGAACATGAGTTCTGTTAAAGTTTCCAAATAACAGGCATGTTGTACAGACACACCTTGCACAGAGTGGGCTAGAACAAACCTGAGCTCCACTACCAAGAACTTTTGATAAATGTGGCAGACATTCAGCACCCTCTGGCTACCTTGCACGTGGCCGAATGACAAATGCTGTGGTGCCTCTGTAGACCAGCTGTCCTCTCATCACTTCGCAGGGGATACTTCTGTAGTTGTCATTCAATAAAGATTTTGAATTCATTTCCTGGTTTACACCATCATGGGGAAAATTAGCATAACTCAGAGGCATAAGACAATGAATGGTGTGACTGATGCAGAAGGTGTTTATTTAGGCAAGTAGCTAGAGAAAAGTCTGGAAGAACTGAACATGCTTCTATTAGCATCACTTGACATTCGCTTCTCCAGCTTTTGCAGTAGAAGAGGCCTTTAAGTGCTGGAAATTCTGGGCTTCAGGCACTCGCTTGAAGCCAGCAGAGTTTCCCTGCCTCCCCTGGTACCTTGTATTCCTCACACAGATTTTTAGAGCACAGATCTCCAGATTCACAGAAACACTTTTCTGTGCCTACTTCACAAACACAAGGCATGGAATAGAAATTGCCAAGAAACACCCTCCAAAACCTTTGTGTAAGGGGTAAGAGGGTTTCTCCTGAATCAGTGAACCTCCCTGGCCCCAGGGCTGTGGCTGCTCTACGATGTCAGGCTTCACCTACAGAAGTGACATTCAGAAAGAGGGACAACACCAAAGCAGACAGACCAGAGAATTCCCCAGCTTCAGTGGTCCCTGGGAGCAGTTTTTCTTGCATGAGCAAGCAAAAGGCAGCATCATGAACTACAAAGTTAAGGTAACCCAGAGAAATATGCCCTTACGTGAGCAGCACTGGACAGTCCCGGACATCCGGTGCTTCCTCACTCCACTACAGGCAGAGGGAAGGAGTTAAACTTTGAGACACATCAAGGCTGCTCACAAGGCACAGAACAGGTCTAGCACAGAGTCTAAATCCAACACACATTTACTTAATATATATTTCTCTTCCTTCCAAGCAGCCTGAAGGGAAAATGTGTAAATTTAGCCTCTGCCCTCCCTGTTAGAGACATCTCTCCCTCTCGCCCAGTGCACAAATGCAGGCTCCTCCCTGAGGTAGCCAGGCAAGCCAAGCAGTGGCTGCACCTGCTTTGCAATAAAGCCAGACGAAACATACTGTCTCCACAAGGAATTCACAGTGGAATAGTTAATGCACCTTAGTTAGCCTGCAGCCAGAAACACTTCTGACTTTTGGCAGAGAGATTACAAAGGAACATTTCTTCCTGTTCTACCTCCAGAACATGAATTAGTCTGTTGTGGTCAGACCAGACTTCAGATGCATCAATTCTGTTAATATGACAGACCACAAACAGTGACATCTCCTCTTCCCATCTTACTTGTCACCAAATCAGACAGGGGGAATTCCAGCCCTGCCTCAGAAAGCACAAACTCTTCTCAGGCTTCTGCTTTCTTCACTGATGTTTCTACATTCACACGCATTTGTACACTCGACTCTCATCCCCACACTGAACAACACAGGTAGCTTTAACTTAAAACGGAGAAAGCTAAAGGGTTCAGCTTTCTGCCCAAGGTCACACTGGACGTCAAGCAATGAGTTTCCTATGGTGAAACACCTGTCATCATTTCCACCAAGTGGCAATGATTCTCTCGTGTCAGGATTTTAGGTGACTTTCCTTAATGAAATCAAGCTCTTTTTGGAGTCTTCTCTGTGCCACCACCTCTTACCTTCAGATGTCATTGTTCTTTGCTGCAGCACAGAGTACTGTAAACAAAGTTTACCTTCTCTTATTAAGGGGAGATTTGTCTGTTGCCCATTTGAAAAATCAACGGGAGGATATTTTTCCAGAACAAGGTTTGAAGCCACTGGGCCAAAAGGAGGAGAAAGGGGAAGAAACATCATCACATTATCTGTATACCACACTGGCTCATCTCCTGACTGGTTTCTCATTCATTCAAGTCCAGCCTCCATCGTACAAAGAGAAGTGACCCAGCTGGGGGCTAAGAGAACACAAAGCTTAAGAACTTGATGAATGCTTAACTGTGGAGAACACTCATGCAAAACAGAGGTGCTAATTACCCATCTTCTTACCTGGATTAACTGTACTCTGAAAGTTCTGTCCTGAACAGGAACAGTTTCTACCTTTCCTGTGGAACACAAATGTCCCAAGCTCCGCAATGTGGATGGAAGTACCAAGAGCCATAAATGCTGCAGGCAAGAGCATTCATTTTCCCTAATCCCAGCACAAGCTCATAACTCTGACAATCCAAATGACTGAAAGAGGGGAACAGGTTATTTTTCTTCCCTTTCCAGTGCCCACGTCTTGTTCCTACACATCCAAACCCTGGAAAGGGCCTATCAGTCAGCTTCACCTATCAGTCAAGCTACCAGCAGTGGTCAGATATGCCCGAGAGCCCTTCAGAGGCTTGTGTCAAATCCCAGCATCCTACGTGCGCTTTCCCCCATCACTGCCAATTAGTCAGACATCTACACAGAAGGGCCATTTTTGGTGTGCTGACAGCTTCCCCTGTCCAATTCATTCCAGGGTCTGTCCATGATCGTTACTTCATTCCCTCGCTCACTTCACTAACACTCTAGCTGTGCTTGGCCATGTCCAAAGACTATTTATTTCTGGCCATTTGGAGACAGTATTCCCACCATTTCCCTCACTGCTAGCCCATACTCCTCCACTCAGTTGTAGTTGCATGGAGGTAGCTCATTACAATGTAAGTTAAATAGCCACTTAAACATCTGTTTTGACAAGAAGAGCTGTCATCCTACAGCTGTGTGACACGAAGGCATCTGTGAAACAAAAAGGTGTAACTGTACTGTGATCCAAGTACAACATGCCTTTATATCAATGGCACAAGCACAAAGTGCCCGTTCCTACTGAACAGGATCCTGGGCGCACCTGACAAAATTCAGCACCAGAGTAACCACCTGCTGTGTCAAGGACACCACAATGGCAAAGGAGGGTCCTGCTCTGAACACGCACCATGGGGACAGTGCACAAGTGACTGATTGCTTGTTTTCCAGAAGGGGTAAGTCTGTCAAATAGCACAAGGAACAGCAATTAATGTGACTCACAAGAGCTGAGTTAGACAAGACCTGTCCCAGCCTCTTAGAGGTCCAGAAATGCAGGTAATAACAATATTTCCATGTCCAAGAAAGACACAGTGCTTTGTGCTGCCCAGGAATGGAGCAAGGGGTCTGTAAAGAAGGGAGGTTAGAGGTGGAAAGAGAGAAAGTCATAAGGGCTTCTTAACTCAAACAAGTATTTAGCCGAGAATTTACATGAAGTAAAACACAGAAGTGGAGGAACAAGACCCGTACTGTAAAACTCAAGCCTGAACAGAAGTAACAAGACTTTAGAAGATCCACTCAGAGTTGAATCCAGACTCTAAACCCAGCAAAGCACAAGTCTTGCAACTTTTCTCTGCTGAATGTCATGCCAAGAGCTAGTCTACATGGTGCCTTAAAGTGTTTGGCTCTTCCTGCAGCTGGCTTGGGTACATTCCCCAGAGCCAGCAGTTCATTTGGCTCACTCACACTTCCAGCAGCCTGCCATAATCCAGGTAATCATACACGACATCCTCATGCCCTGACAGCAGTACAAAGGGATGCTGCCTGGCTTCAAAAGACAGGCAGAACAACCAACAGGAGAGTAAAATATACTGGCAGGACAGTGGAAACACACACTTGCAATCCCCCACACACCTTTATCACAGGTTATGGCAAGCAAGTCATCAGCTCCATGGTGACCAAGCCCAGCACAGCAGGGCCAAGTAAACAGTGCTGTGGAGGATATCATACTTTACTGATGGTCACAGGAAATCACATGTGACAGCAACAACAGCAAGTGCCAAACAGAACATGCATCCCACTATGTAAGTCCTCAACTTCAAGTAAGCACACTGCTCCTGGAAAGGGGAAAACAAAAGTCACAGCAAAGAACACTTTCAGCTGAATGGCCTGAGAAGCTGCAGGTCTGGCAGAGGGCAAGTGAGCATAGAAAGCCACAGGTTTCCTTGCCTGGGAGGAGAGAAATGAAGGACAGGCCTGCTCTGGCTCTCCTGTCACCAGGCAAGCTGCCTATTTGCCCAGGATGCCACAGCAGTACCCAGCCATGTATGTAAGCCCCTAACACAGATGAGATTAGCTGCTGTAGGCAGAAGCAGTAGCTCAGCTCAATGTGGATGTGTCAGGCCTTCAGACATAGCAGCCTTTGGCTACTTCAACACTATCATGAATGTAGCTTTCCTTCTACCACCATGCCACCAGCCCAGCTCTGGTTTCTTCCAATGTCAGACACTCAAGACCATATTCTCCAAAGTTTAGGAAGAATGGATTTGCACTCACCTGAACTGAGAACTGTATGTTTAATTTATCAAATCACAAAACAACAGAAAGAATAGCCAAGTATCTTAGAGACCACTAAAAATGAGGTTTTTTTAAAACTAATATTTTGCCCTCTGCCACCTTCCAGCTGATCTCCGTTTTCTTATTACCTGCCTCCCACCTTAGACACTTAAACTTCCAGCTCTGCTGACCTCACAAGCCCTTCTCACATCATTCTTGAATCTTCACCGATTTCTCTCTCCTTACAGTTGCCCTCCAGGACTACAAAATCTTGCCAAAATGCAAAAGATAAAACACATTGTTGTTGTCAAGTCAGCTTGTCCTTTTAACATATGACACACAGAGTTTTGCTTCATCTCAAACTCAAAGCAATGAAATTTAGCAGTCAGCTCTCATTACAGTATTGCAGGAGGAGAAATTTTAGGCTCATTAGAAAATAGCATGTTGAAATATCTATATTAGATTCATGATCACTGGGAGCTACTTTAAAAAAAAAAAAATCAAAGGCAATAGAAAGGCATGTTTCATACAGCCTGAAAGCAATTCTGTTACTCGTTTTAAGCTTTCCAGCAACATAAACATGGCCTTTGAGTTAGCATTTCATTTTAAACCACTTTAGAAAGATATGACCACTCTGTGATTGTTCTGTTTCTGTGGTCATTTCTGTTGGAAAAAGTAAGTCTGCTCAGGGGTAAGTCTGCTACAAGATGAGCCCAGTGTCTGCTCTCAGCTACATACATTCTCTAGTCAGTGCTCACTGATTCCCTAAAACAAAGGGCAAAAACCCCAAGGGTATCAAAAGATGCTTTTAATTACTTTTACACTATTGATGACAATCAGATGTTTAGTCCCTACTGCAGAATCTCCATGTGTCAGGTCCTATACAACTCACCAGAACATTCTCTTTCAAACTTGTTTAAAACTGCTTTTGTATTTTGACCAAGTCCTCCACCAAGCCCACACAACAGTTATTAACCATACAGGGAGAAAATTACACGCAATAGAATAGCTCTGTTGAAATTCATGGCAACTGCCATTCCTAAAGCTTCCAGGTACTTCCTGAAAACATTCCCTTCCCTCCATTCCCATGAGATTAAGAGATTGATGAGATACACCTCTGCAAGGGAAACTCCACAGGTAAGCCTTACTCAGATCTTGGCTACAGCTTCACTTAGTCAAAAAAGTGAATTTTAGTTAGAATGATTACGCCTAGAAAGATATGGAAAGATTAATTTCTTCTGAAAGCAGTATCCCGTACCAAATCTGTTTCCACCTAGAGCACAGCTACTTAGAACATTTTGTTCAAACTGAAAAATTTCCAGCCCTTTGATTACAAAGGCAACCTGCCAAGTAAGAGTATAAAATTAGCACATTAGTGCAGTAGTGTCTTCCTTAGTTTGGATGCAGCTTCAGTGCCTCAACCGCATGCCACAGTTTTACAGGGGTAAAACTGAGCTAAGATTAACTAGATTCATTCTTTTCTACTCCAGAGGCTCAGAATCACTTGTACAGCAATGAAATACAGATATCAAGCCAATTTCTGTCTACTGATGAATGAGTAAGAACAGAGCAGCAGTAAGAGTGCAAAGGCAACCCCAGCACACAGGGAGAACCCTGCTGCAAGAGCCAACAAGCACCAGGGTAAGCGAACAGCACCCAACCCTGGTAGCCCTTCCTGCTGCAGGGCGTATTGCGGCACAGGTGTTTCTCAGTGTGGTTTGCAAGTGCCAAGTCCATTTTTCAAACCCTGGTTGTAACTGCTGCTGACTTTAGAAACATAAGCTATTTTTAAAATGCATCATCAAAAAAAGGTTAAATACAACCTTTTCCCTTTTATTCTCATGTTTGATAAACATTTCAGCAGGCATCTATCCAACTTAAGCAACCTCTGGGTGTGCACCTGCTCCAAGCTTTGTCCCAGCCTTGGCAACACAAATTAAATCTGCTGCCTGTATCAATATACAAACTACATAGTTACTGGAAAGATTTCTCCTATCCTTTTCTCAGAGACCCCATCACATCTCCTCCTATCCTCTCGCCCAGCAGACACTGAAATCATTTTGCAAGCAACACTACTGCACCCAGTGGTTTCCTTCTCTCGAGCTGAAACAAAAGGACATGACTGCTGCTACAGAGGTATTGCTGTGGGCAATACAGCAGCCACAGCAGAGGGAGCGATAACCAGACAGGACAGCATTCCACCCAACTGAGCAGGAGATAGCTGGTTCCAAGAGGAGCCCCGTGTCTGCTCTCAGAGCCTCTTTCACAAGGGCTCAGGTAAGAGGGCATTGAACAGTCCCCTTCCCAGGAAGGGTCTGAGCAACAAGGACTGCTTCCATGCCTAACTCTCCAACAGCTCATTTATTTGTTTTTATGATCTCTAAAAATATCATTATGGCTTCAAAAAGTTCTGTCTTTATTTCCCCTCCATCCTTCAAAGTAACTTCAGCAAGATGAGTACAATAAACAACATCAATTTGTTTAACGTAACCACTCACACTTTAAACAGCTTTACCATTATAAATATCTTCTCAATCTACATGTACCCTTTCAAACCAGTAGCAGTCAATCTCAGATTGCTATCTCCACTCTGCACCAGCAAGCGGGAGTTCCCCAGTCACTAGCTGCACCAGAGCAAACTGCAAGACCTCCCAAATCCAATCATCTTTGCATCTGCTCCAATACAAAAAGTCATTTTTCACCCACATCTACACATACACTTCCCAACCTTTGCCAATTTTCAGCCTGCTGGCAGGATTGGCTGGATTTGTGCCTGCCCTGTTTGCACCACAAGGACTGCGCCTGACCTGCATGTGGAGGACAGCTTGCTGTTTCACCTGAAATTGCCCAAGAAAATAAACTGATCCCATGCACTCACAATCCCAGGCAAATCTTGGAGAAGAATCATCTTAAAAACCAAACCAAGAGGACTAAAAACCCACCCAAAATATAGAAAGAGCTAACACATAATGCAGCAGTTTCCCAGAAAGCAGACCCACTTCTCAGAGCCAGTACACACAGGAGGAAACAATTTGCCAAGCAACTCAGCTTTTGGGCAGAAATCCAGAGGACAGTTCTGAAAAATCATCCTTCTACCACCAAGTTCCCACCAGCAAGCCTCTCTCCCAAGTTATTTGATGCTTGCATAAAGTCTAACAGCAGAAAAGAGGTGATAAGAACTTCAGATGACATCCAGCTGTACCCTCCAAGCCTCCCCTCAGCACACACAACGATGAGCCCGAGGCTGAGACTACAGCAATGGGAAAAGCTCTTCTATGTCCTCACTCTTTGCAGATTTGAGTCAGCCAGCAACCTCAAGATTTGCTTTATTCACAAAACAGGCAAGGAGACCTCCCCTTTCTCTCCAAATTCACAGGACAGGCTTCAGAGCTACTCTCAGCAAGTCAGCCTCAGTGCCCAGCAGGCAGGGGCCAGCTAAAGGTTCCAGACAAGTGCTCAGCCTTCCCAGGGCAGCCCTGGCTGAAGGAAAGATCAGCTCTCTCACCATTCTCACACACCTGCTTGTTCACAGCAGCAACAGTTCAGAAGAGTGACAGTACTGGCCAAAGAGACAGATGCTGCACCAGCTAAAGTACAGGGGGGCATTTACTCCTACAAAAACAAGTGGCTTCCACAGGAGAAGCTGAGGTAGAAATTCTTAGTGATGAAACAAAAGCCCTAAGGAACCTGAAGGGCAAAAACATCACTGCTACACAAATGCTTGAAAAACAGGCAGTTACCATGTCCAGAGAGGCCTGCAAGTTGTAAAAGAGGTTAAGAGACAGAGTTCTGCTATATTTTCCCCCTCTTATAGAGCAAAATGATAACAAAGAGAAAACCATGACCACTTTCTTCCAGTATGAGTGGGAACCTGGAACAATACAACTACAATGAAGCTCAGATGCGGGTATCTGTCCTGGATGAACAAAGTACCAAGATAGAAGACTCTGGAGCACAGAGAAGAGCACAGAAATCCAAGTAGAACTGGGTTAGAACAAGAGTGGACAGATAGACTCTATAAACTGTACCAAAACTGTAATGAAAGTTGGAGACCACAAATAGCACTTAGGAAACAAAAAAAAGGGCTGAGACATACTAAAGGAAAGAAATATTTTCTTCTAAGAGTTGACTACAAAAATATTTGGAGCAAACCAAGCAAATAGGCTTTCTCCCAGAAGCAGGTAACTCTCATAAGGACAAACAAGGACAACTGCAGTTTGTTAGGGTGGTCAGAGGGAAGAGGTATAGCAGTGAGCCAAGATGTAAAGAGAAAACAACTTCAAAGCAATTGCTGTGGGAGGTTAAGTTAGGTAAGAGAGTATTTTGCTAAGAAAGAGAAAAGAGCAGGTGGTAATTGGGAGCATCTCTATAAATGGCCTTATTCCAACAGGAATGACAGTTACTGCACAGCAAATGTTTATAAAATAAAAAAAAATCCATTTAAATCAGTGGCCAGAGCATAACTAATTACTGCTGTGATACAGGAAGCCAACAGCTGCAGGGACAAAGACATGCTGGAGCTCAGCCCTCAAGAAGCATACAGGGGCCCTAAAGTTTGGGTCTCCAGTCCCCTTTGGGCCCCTATACTGTGCCATACATCCTCTGTCAGTCATCAATGATGAAAATACCATGAGAGAACGAGCTGCCCTTGTTTCTTGAACACTAAATCCAATACACAAGCTTGGGACAAAACAACTTATCAACAAGTTAAAAAATCTACACCAGTTCATCCAGCACACAGAGCACCTACGCTAACAGTGTGCAAAAGCAGTGCAATTTTTGAAGGTGTTTACCTCGCCTTAGTCATAATTTTAAGTTTTTACAGCCAGAGTTTAGAAGTGATCTTGCGATATTTTAAGACCATGACCTTTGTTTAGAGTGTATGTCACTTGTAGCAGTACCTATTTTAATGCAGGCTAAAACTTTTAGACTGAGTGGCACAAGGGGGCACATGGCTTTACTTCACGGCACTTGGTTTTTCAGAAAAGGCTGTGTCAAAACCTACCTGCTGAAACTGCCCCCGCTCCCAGCCACCACTTATTCATGATTCAGATGTACAAGAGGGGTTTCCCCCAAGGTTGGCTGGTGTCAGGGGACTCTTCTGGGGCTGGTTTCATTCTGCCAACCTTTAGGGGTGAGCCCAGTTTTCTACCCCCACAGAAGTGGTAGAATATCTGGAGAGGGTTTTTTTGTTGCTGTTAAGACTACTTAATCCACACATTGAGCTGGGTCTGCCTAGCAACAAGTTAGAGTTTTAAACTTGTATCATCCTACTTGTGTTCCCATGGCTACTGTCATGAACAGTGTGGCAGCAGCTGCACAAATCAGCACAAGGGTCCCAGGAGGGACATCTTTAAGATTCCCAGACAGAAAACAATACTGGGAAAGTACAAATGCTACACCTGGTACGCCTGCCTGCCTTTACAGTCCTTTACTCCTCCCAGAAGCACCCACACCAGCTCCCTCCTAAGGATGGAGAGACGTCAGCCAAACGAATAGATGTGCACACTGGTATTTACTGATCATTTTACATTCTTTAAAATAAAAAAGCTTGGGTTACAGATGCAACACTTTTAGCTTCTCACACAGCTGTTAGCAACCTAAATGCAGAACCATGCACAACTCCAGCCAAAAGCACCTGCTACATGGGGCAGTGAGCTCTCAACATAGGGTGGGGAGGAGGTGAAAAATTCCCCCCATCACCATTTGTACAGGGCAAAAACTCAAACCAGTGTTACTGATGAGAACAGAGGATGAGTTGAGACACCCAAAGAAGGTAGAAAGTCAGAGGAAAGAGAAAAAACACCTTGCATTTCAGTGCAAGCTGCATGTAAAGAATTGCTACAAAAGCAATGCTGTTATGTAGATGAGATTTTCCCAGCCCTGTCAATTCAGTTCTTCCACAGAGGAAGTGATTTCCTGCTCAAGAGAGGTTTTTCTCAGTCTTTATCCATCCCCAACCCTGCTGTGTAACTACAATCTCTCTGTACCCTCTCCAGGGACCAGTAGGCATTGTACCCCCACACGCAAGCCTTTTTTATACATATTCCTAAGGGATTTCTGAATCCAGAAGCCACAACTACAATTACACATTTGTTATGCTATGCTTTCATATTAGGGTTACAAAGTCTAGAAGGACACCAATTCAAGGTCATGTACACTAATAATTATTTTCAATACAAAACTTTCAAATCAAAGTCTCTATGAACTAAAGCCCAACCTGGTAAAACACCTAGTCATCTAAAAGTACATGCACATCCTATCATGACAGGTTATCGCAGATACCTACAGAGAGAACGGAAAAGCTGTGATAAACAGCCACATGGTTAGACTCCCCTAATTAGACAACTGCACTGCAAAGACACAAGCTCTCTCAGGTTAATACTTGTGAAATTCATCCAGGTGAAGAGCACAGAGTCGGGGAGGGGCAAGAAAGATTAAAAAACTCTGAGGACAAAAACTCAGCCTTAAACTCCTACCCCTTAAACGGCAGGGGGATATTTTCCCAGAGACATACTTAGTTACACACACAGAGTACCTATGAGACCCTACTGATGTCCGCTAGACATACCTGCACGATAGAAGGACAGGGCTGAAGGGGGAAGAATAGACTAGAATTGCCTCACCAGAGAGGATTTTTGCAATTTTGTCACATTACTGCAGCCTCCTCCCCCTAGAGAGGCAACATTTACCAGTACTTCCTTTATGAAGTTCAAAGAGCAAGCTGCTGCATAAAGCTGAATTTTTGAAGGTACTTGGAAAGGTAGGTTAAACTCACTTGTTCCAGCTCAAAATCTTACATGAGATATACAGCAAATTTATTGAGTTTGACCTACAATATTTAAAGTCAGTCTCATCACAACCACTTGCATTTCAAAACAACATGAGGAGCACAAAAGCAGCTCAATTCTCCAGTATGCTGGAGAAACTTTCACTGCTTTCACTAAGGCTGAACACATCCTCTTGCACTTTCAGAAAGCACACAATCATCAAAACTTACCTATGGAATGATAAATTAAAAGCTTGTAAATTTTAAAGAAAGAGACACCTAATCTAGCATTGCTTAAAAAGTACTTTTTAAGATCAAGTTTAGCTTACAAATCAACTTTGTATTTTCAAGAACTGAATTTGAAACTGCTCTTTCAAGTTTAAACACTTAATGTGGGATTGCTCATCTTGTTAGACCGCCAAGTCAAAGCCTCAAAAGACAAGGTCACCCAGTGCAGAAGAAGGTGCAGACTTCCTAGGCAAGGGGCTTGCTCTAACTACCCCAAACTTTTATTTTTTTACTTGTTCTCTATACTCAGCTACTAGTCACCGTGTCTCAGTCTCACCTAACACTTGGAAAGGGTAATGTAAAAGCCCTGGCCACAAACAGAAATTGTCCAGTCTGACAGAAGCAGGGACTACCACTAACCACGAATTTCTGAGGAGGCAGTTACTTCAGATTTACCTGCCTGGCACCTATTAAACACTTGTATATTAAAGATACAACACAGTTAAGTACATACATATGTCCAGCAAAGCACTGTCATCCGTACTACTCTAAAGGTACGTGACAGGGTTAGAGCCCACTATAAGCCGCATTATACAGTGTGCCTTGATCACAGAGGCAAAGATTTCCGAGCTAATTATAATGACTAATCACAGGGAGCTCTAAGCCTTCACTTGGCCAAGTCACAGACCTAACTAGGACTGAAAACAAGAGTTTTAAGAGCACCTCATTAAGCAGCAGGAACCAGCTAGAAAGAACAAAGCAGTCACTCTACCTAGTATTAATTCCAGTCCAGCCATTAATACATTTGTCAGTACATGAGACAGCTATTACCTCCACATACAAACACTGCATGTGCCAGGCAGAGAAGGAAGCCACAGGCTTTGGCTACATCAAGATTTGTTTGTTTACAACGGCATTAAGGTTTGAGAAGGATGTTCTCAGTGCCATTTGAATAATAAGAAAGCTCCAAAGCCATGGCTTGAAACATGTTTGAATGGGAGCCATGCTCACCACCAGAGCCTCTGCACCCCTTCATGAGTGAATAGGCTAGGTGAAAGCTGACTACTGTGCAATGCAGGCTTAAAAGTGGTCTCCCCTCCAGTGAGCATTCCACAGGTAAAAAAAATATGGCACCAAACCAACAGCTGTACTCCTGCTGACGTGCCAGAGGTATGGATAATAAAGTTTCCAACTTAAGCACTACTCATCTTTTTCTCCAGGGTGGATTTTAAAAACAGCAGGTAAGCTGAAGAATCAGCATCTGCAAGTCAGCTTCACTCTATAGTAGTGGGACTGCAGCCTTTCCTGCCCTGGTGACTGGACCAGCAGTACATACCACTGACAGAAAAAGATGAGACAGACTCACTCACACACCAGCAGAGTTGCCATCATAGTAAGTAGATGGCAGGAGTAACCTTCCCCCTTCCCCAGGTCTGCCGGACACCAGCCTGACCCTTTGACTGTATCTAAATTCCTACCAAGTTGAGACAAAAAACCAAGGGTTTGGCAACAGTTTCTGATGGAGTGCCTGTAGAGGACCTTCTCATCTGCTCTGCACTACAGCACGTTCACAGAGGCTGTGACCTCTGAGAGGGAGGGCAAGACAAATAAAGCCCATGAGGAAGTATGACAATGAGCAGACTACAACTAGGGGAAAAAGCTCCTCTTCTCACACAAGAATTTAAAAGAAAACCTGCAATACCTAAATTTTCCACCACCTAATTCTTGTTGGGGATGATGTACATCTCCTCAAACAACAGTGAAAGACCCAAGGTGTGTGTGGTTTACCAAGACACCAGGCAGCCTCTGTCAGTCCAATCACCCTGGGCATTAGTACATTATGGTTTGGTACTTCTGATTAGATCAAACATCTTCTTAACTCCTCCTTCTTTTCCAAAGGCACTGTTGTGCTAAGGGAGTTCCTGCCTGTTGAGTTTAAGGCACAGTCATTTGAAGAGATGAGATAGCTTTCCAGGATACCAGTATTTCCAGTTTCAGGAGCTTGGTTTTGAATTTTCCACTTGCTTAGATGGAGATCCCAAAGTCTCACCTATAAAGCGCTTTCTTTCCCCCTCATCCCTTTTCTGATGAGTCCATTCATCAAAGAACCGTTTTCTCTACACTCATTGGATACTCAGACTACTTGCAAAACATAAGGACTGTGAGGCACAGGACTAGCTGCAAACAAAGAACCAGAACAAGCAAGCTGGGAGTTGGACTTGTCAAGTGTAAGTAGTAAGGGGGGCTTATAATAACCTCTTATTAAAGGGTTACAGTCCTGATTGAGTAGGTCAATAGGTGCCTCTGCGCAGAACGCCACGAAGTAGCTGCTGATACAACCTAATCAAACATGGCCTTTACAACCACCAGAGAAATACAACAGTTCTAGGAGAATCAGACACCCAGGGGCTGTCCCAATATAATACTTTCAACCTTTGAACCTAAATAGGCAGAGGGGAGGCACATTTTAACAGCCAGAGTTGGATGGATGTATCAGCTTCCCTCCCTAGGACATGGCCATGCCACCACTTCCACACAGTGATCAGGCATTCCAAAAATGAGACAGTGGAGACTAGCTTGGTGGGGTTTTTTAAACTCTTCTTAGACGCTACTACACTGACAGGTTTTCTCACTGCAGTGAAAAGGGTTGCTGATTTCTTATTTCCCCTCCCCCTTCAATTTTTGGTAATGCTGAAACAACACAGTCTTGGTCACAAAAGAAGGCCTGGGAATATCAACTATTTGTGCAGGAGCACTCAGAGTGCAGCTAACAGTGTGGACCAGAGAACAAGCTCCTCAAGGATTAGTGACATTCTGGCAGTGAGCACCTTCCAGTAGGCTTTTCTGAACCAAAGGGTGAAAGCACTACACAGTATTTCCATTTCCTTCCATTATTTTTACTTTAACTGTTACAGTATAAAAACAAAAAGCTGGCAAGACAGCAACATTGCAAGCAAGGGATTGAAGCCTCCCAGCTGACATACATCCTAAATTTGCATTTCCACAAGACGTTGAGTCAAACCTGCTTTTCCTCATCTATTTCTACTGGAAAGAGCCCCAAAAGCTGCTTTCCAAAGACGACCAACACAACCAATGTCCAAAGATACAAGATGTGGCTTGTATTTTCACTGCCTTTGCAACAAATAAGGAAATCTAAAGTTGTAATGCTACAAAGGAGGAAAAAAGTTCATCTGCCTGCAATACAAGTCAAAATTTGGGAGTAACTGTTCTCTTCAGGGAGTTATTTAATGCTCCACAAAATTATGGAAGCTTTACTCTTTAGTGAAATTCATTGGCTGTGTTACAGTGCTCACTAATGTTTTCTTCCTCCTATTTTCAGTATTCCAATAGCATAAATTAATAAGCAACAAATAAAACAGTCAAGTACAATATCAGTGCTTCCCCCATACGAAAGATTTTTATTTAGCTTTAGGATATGCAATGTTTCCTTCCACTGAGTTCTTCCATTAACAGGACATGTGGGTTTCATTTGTATGGATTAAAAGAACCGTAATAGTTTGCCTCTTCAAAACCTTCCGTGTCTCAGTTTCAGAACTCAAGAAATGCTGACCTACCAATATCAGCCTTTGTTTAACACACAGAATTTTTGGCTGGCAAATAATTGATTCTGACCTCTAATAAGAGAAGAAATAGCAGACATAATAGCAATTTTTCACTTCGCATCTGTGAACTCAAGGCCAAACAGCGAAGCATAGCTGAAGTGCAAGTTTTACTGAATCTACTGAGCTCTGGCATGGGATTTTCAGCCCAAGAAGTTTTGCCTGTTCTTCTCCCAAGCTGAATTGGCTTGTTTAACGCACACATTGCCTCTGCAAAAGCCTTGCCTTTACCGTACAGCTACTCTTATTATACAAATAATAATAAAGGTGTAAGTACTGTAACAATAATAATAAAGCTGTAAGTTTTTGAGATAACAAAAGGAGTGGGATCAATGCGGTGAGAACGTACTTTTCTAAAATATGGGGAGATCGGGATAGGTAAAAAAAATAGTAACATTAACTTTAGCAAAGAACCTATAGGCTCTGCCAGCTCATGGAATAGGTCTTGCCACTGTAAAGAGATTTACTAAAGGAGCTGTGAGTAAGAATCACCTTGTACAGAGGATTCCAGCCACAAGCATTTTTACAGTCAAAGAATCACATCAGGCCCTTCCTCGGCCACTGCCACAGCAAGTTTTGGCCACAGGGAATATAAACTTAGACCAAGGTATTTCAATCCAGAATGAGAACTTGTCATTTTCTGATTACAAGGATGAAGTAAAAACAAAGCAGCACAACCCTTAACCTTTCCCTCATACTCTGATAAAACAAGGGAGAGACAAGAACCTCCTATCCTTCTCCATGCTGACAAAAATGTGAAGTCCCTTCACTTCCTAAACTTAGGCAACCATTGAGAACATTCTCTTCACTTACAGGTCATACTATCCAATAGTTTTTTTGCTCTTCTCTCACTATTTAATTCATTATACCCAGATCAACATCCCACCACTGCCCTGCTCTCTCTCTCTTTTCTCCTGCAGCTACACCGAAAAGGATTTCAGGCAAGCTTTCCTAATTTCACTGCTCTTTGCAGCAGCTCACATGTGGCTGAGAAGTGAAACAAAATGAAATGCTTTCTCTGCCCCTGTGCATAGGGACAGAGGAACTCCCACGTAAAATGCTGATGTAAGAATAAGCAGTTACAGATACACCTCAGCCAAACCCAAGGTATAATTGAACGTTAAATTAAAAAAAAAAAAAAATACACACAAGGCCTGGTCTGTGTTATTTTCCACAGACACAGTCAGAGCAGCATGAGCATTCCATATTTTCCCAGCCAGCTAACCTGAAGGTGAAAGCCTCCACAAGTCAACAACAAACAACTTTCAAGTTTTAGGATCCTTTGGTCAACCAGTCACTAAAATTTCTAGTGAGAAACAGACACAGCATCTGTGCACTCTGATAATACTGTTTCATAAACTTAACTTCTGACATTACCAGTGAGACAGGACAACTTAACAGTTTCAGTCAAAAGGTCTCAGTGCAGCATGTTAGGCTTATTTAGAGTTTTCTTTCTTAAAGAGGGAAACAAAAGAGACATAATAAATGAACTTAATGTGGCTTTTAGTCTTTAGGATCAAGAAGAGATAACAAAATTCAAGGAACAATGTGGCAAAATGATTCCTGGGTAATTCCATAAGACAGGAAACAAACTCTTCCATACAGAAGCAGACAGAAGTTCATCCCAAACTTTTCAACTAAAACATCTACTTTTCAGAAACAGAAAAAAACCCCAGAGGCCAGTAAAGGAGGATCTGATGTCCATTCAGGTCATCAGAAGATGGATCATTTACTTTGGGTGAACCTACTGTGAGCTTGCTGTATTATACTGTCTACTTAAACACAATCACCTGCTGATCCCGTGTTAGGGTACAGATTATTCAGAAAAAAATTTGTTTCTTCAGATCACACACTTCCCACTCCCTTCCACTCCACACAGCACAGAAAGCAATAACCTTTGTATAGGTCACTGTATGTCTGTAAGTTTAAACCAGAACAATGAACATCTGAGTACATAACAGTGAGGAAGTGGCTCACGATATTTTTTCCCCCCTCTCCATCTATTATGTTAGAGAAATGAATTGCACAAAAGAGCATAATTCACCAGGGTGACTGAAAAGCCCAAGCATTGTTGTGTTACGTGGCTGATAAGTCAGTGAGATGCACGTTGTGTGTTACAGAAATGTTGCGTTTGACCTACAGATTGAAAACCAGTGTCAACTGCTGCCTAGCTAACAGCTCCCCCTTCCTACCCCCCCTTCTCCTCTTCCCTACTGTCCACCCCCTTTTTCCTCCTGGTCAACCAAGAAATAGAGCTCCCATGTGCCAAGACCTTGTATCTTATTTTGTCAAGAAAACGAAGTGGGGAAGGAGCGAGGAAAAATTATTCTGTAAATGAATACAAGTAATACTGAACTTAAGAAAAAAAATCCTCTTTGCCTCACCCCACCCTGAGACCTTAACAGTTAGGAACAGACATATATATTTAATAATAAAAAAGGCATTCAACATTAGTGCACAGTCTGAGGATGACCCACGATAAATCTTCTTCCTGAATCCACACAATAGTAACTCTCAGGATTATTCGATAAGGAGACACTGTGGCTTTCCACACCATTCTTTTTGTTTTAATGTGAGAGCTGCGGAGGATTCAATTAAGTTTGGGCTGGGCAAAGGGACAACTCCAAACGCTAGGATCTCCAGACAGAAGGAGGGTTTTCACTAGCTTCAACCTCCACTTACAAAGGAACAATACCAAAAAAAAAAAAAAAAAGCTTAGCTTTCGAACTAAAGAGGTCAACAGCCTGGGTTTCTATACATAGAGATACATCAGTACTACCGTGCTTCCAGCACCTGCCTTTCAGCACAGCCCCAATTCCTTTGTTTGCTCAAAATTTGCTTCCATACCACTTTAAATTAGCTTACAAAGAACCGCAGAATAGCTGGAACGTGAAACATTTTTTTTTTTTTTTTTTTTTTGGGGAAAGGGACAAAANTGAAAAATTTTTTTTTTTTTTTTTTTTTGAGGAAAGAGGCAAGCAGCTTCTTAGGAAGAGAGAAAATTAAAATAAAGACCCAAGTCACTTCTAAATACCGTAAAAAAAAAATTATAATTATAACTTGATGTCTTCTAGTTCCACCCCTATCACTGAGGCCACAGGAACACGAGTTCACGAGAGGGTGCAACAAACAAAAAATGAAAAAAAAACAAACATAAAAAAACAGAACAAAAGGAAAAAAAAAGAAAGAAAGAAAAAAAGAAAGAAGAAGGGAAAAAAAAAACCCACCCAACTGCCATCTCCTGCCTCCTCCAGCCCTGCCAGCTTCCCTGTTCCTCCCTGCCTGCAAAGCGCCCTCTGGAAAGCATCGAGACTTCTTTTATCAACCGTGTGCGCTGGGGAAGGGGGGAGGAAGGGGGGCTCCTTGTTCTTGCTCTGGGTGTTTGAGACTGAAATTAAAGGGAGATTATTTTTGGACCCGATGAGCGGAACATGGGGGGAGTGGGGGGGTAGTACCCCCGCTCATCGGGAGGGGTCCAAAGCACTGGATGAGGGGGAGGAGTTGCCCCCCTTAAAATATAATAAAGACTTACCGGGGTCGAAATCAGGGACCACCGCCTGGTACTGCGGCCCGACCCTCATTCCGCCGCCAGCTGAGGGAGGGAGAGGGAGAAGCGTTACCCGCGTGGGCCCGAGCGGCCCCTACACCCGCCCCCCAAAAAAACC
>VZRN01003885.1:1147353-1257804 GCA_013397935.1 Dasyornis broadbenti | reverse complement strand
GGGGGGGGGGGGGGGGGGGAACAGGACTGTGGTGGGAGTGAGAGGGTGCCAAGCTGGGGCTGGATCAGCAGTGGGAGGCAGGAAAAGGGCTGCTGGCAGCTGCAGGGTGAACATGGCAGGACCAGGGGAGCCACAGCAGCTGGGGAAACACTGTTGGCCTGGAGCAGGGCTCCAGGCTGACCCAGAGGGGAGGCAGTAAGGGATGGCCCTGGGAGGAAGGAGAGGATAAGACTGAAATCTGGCCCAGGCAGAGGCTGTTGATGCCAGGGAGAGCAGTGGGACGAGCACACAGCAATCTTGGTGTGGGCAGAGTTGCAGAGAACACCCCGTCTGTCCCCAGCAAAGCATGGACATAGCCCACAGTGGGTTTGTTTCAGCATCCGTGCTAGGAGCTATTTCACAGCTTGTGAAGCTGATGGGAGCAGGAGTCACCCATCTCTACATGCTACTGTGACCATCGCCTTAGCAGAGTTTTGGCTCCTGGGGCATACAGCTTTTCCTGCCACCCTATTTTTTGTCTCACAGGATTCCACTTCCTCCCCTTTCCTCCTGGGAGCTCTTCTCAGCTAATTAAACTTGACGCTGTTGAGGAGCACTGTTCCCCCTTAGCTCCCCCACCTGCCCAGCCAGCAGGGCTCCAGAGTGGAGCACCCTTGGGAGGCAGCACCCAGAGCAGGCAGCCCCTGTCTGGCCCCCATCCTGCACCCCTGGTCAGCCCTGGAGAAGAACTCAGGAGGAGAAAGTGCGAAAGGACAGCAGTGAGAGGAGGTGAGACAGGCTGTGGTGGTATTAACCCCTCATAGCTGGTGCCTTCTCCCAAAAAACAAACCTTGAGTGAGGTGGGACAGGCATCTTTCCCTGCCTGAGGATGAGGAGGAGGCATACAGCAAATCTGACAAGAAACACACTGTGTGAAGAGATTTATCACTCCTTAAAAAATCATATGGGGGAAAAATATTTCCTTTTAGGGAGCCGCTTAATCATAGGAATGGTTGCAGTTAGCACAGCACTTAACCTGGGAATACACCACTCTCTTTTTATAAACTTCCATTTCACTTGTCTCTGGGGCAGCTAGTGAGCAGTGCTAGTCTGTGAAGGGAGATGGAATTGCAGGGGACAGCTGCCATCATTTTTAGGGTGTCTGGGAGTCAAATAACATAAGTCTTCTCACAGGAGATTTTGAACAAGAAATGCACACAATCCCTTCAGAGAGCTCTTTGTCACAAGACCTAGTGGGAAAAGGATCGAGGTTTAACAGTAGATATTCATTGTAAGAGCTTTGCAAGGAATACAATCCCTTGCATTTCAGTGTTTAAATCAAACTTTTTTTTTTTCTTTTTTTTAATTGAGTGAGGGAAGAAGTTTTCCCCAGGAGCTCGTGCAGTACTGTGGCATTACCTTTGAAGGATGCTGCTATGTCAAGGATAACCAACTACGAGAAACATCACCCTGATCCAGCAGGAAAACGTCTCTATGCCAGCTCCTCCATGGTGGGCAGCTTTCCAGTGGCCCATGTCACTGCAGTCCACGGTGGGAGCAGAAAAGACTGCCCAGAGAGAGGTGTCCCACCTTTGCAGCCTGCCAGGCAGCCCCTCCTTGCACCCTCCCATGGAGACACGCTAACCCCTGGGGCTCTGACCACAGCAAAGTCCCTCAACCAGGTGGTCTCCTGCCTCCCTGGGAGTCCTCCATGTGTCTTGCTGCTATCCTGGTAATCGCAGCAATGGGGAAGAGAAGTCCAGCTGAGAGGCAGCTGCTTGTTCCTGAAATCCTACCAAAAAATCCCTGCGTTGACTTTCTGCCAACACAGCCCTCTTTACTCCACCACTCAGCCCCATCTCTTCCCATGACATAGGGGATCTTAGGGAAATGGAGCCAGGGCTGTCCTACGGGGCCTCTGAGCACTGGCATTCCCATGGGAAAGGGAATTATTAGAATTAATCTGAAACTCCCTTCAAAACTCGTAGTCACAGATCCAAGCAAACTGTTGGAACACAGTAAAAATGTACGGGTTGGTATGTCCATACATGAATGTGAGAGCAGAGAAAATCATCTTAGTCACATCCCTCTGACGTACATGGGGATCACTCTGCTGAAATCCCTGGAAATTCCCTTTGTTATAAAACCAGTAGAAGGCTCAGGCCCAGTTTCTGTGAACACACCCCTAAGGCAGCACAGCTCATCAAGACTCTAGTGGCAGCCTTTGATTGTACACTTTCTCTTCATTCAGCCTGAATATAATCTAGAAATCTCAAATGCTAGTGATCTTAGAGGGAGGAAAGAGAAATTCAAGTTAGTTCCTTACTGGTATTTGTCTAAAGAAAGCCTGCAATACATGAAAACCCAGAAAACAAATTTTAAAAAATCAATGAAACCTCTATTTGGTGTCAACTGAGACACTAACCATGAACCAAAAGAAATAATTTTTTAAAAAGCCATGACATAGTACCACATAAAATCACAATTAATGAAAGAGAAAAGGCTACATTCCTATCTGCCCAAAGCTTTTTCCTTATTAAACATGGGACACACCAAATACAGGTTCATTTCCTCTGCCAAGCAGCACTGAGCACAGGAGAGGGATAGTTTTTCATCGGTACCTTCTCACAGCCACTGCCCCTCTGGGATTCACCTGGTGACACCAGAAACTTTGCACCAAACTCAGATATCAGACCAAATCTTAATTCTCTGGTCTTCCTCTTCTCAGTCACATCCGTGTAAATTAAGGGTTTAAACGGATCCCAACCTGCTCAGTGGCACTGGAAGGCTCTGGATTAATATCAGTCATAGGCATCTGCTTCCTGCTGTTCCTGTGCCTGTGGTATCAATAGTGATTTTGAAAATTATTATTTCCATACAGTCTATAATGACTTAGAAGGAACGGTTACAGCCTGTTGTGCAAATGTGAACAATACCTGCTTTTTTAAAATGTGGCTTTTTCATACGACAGGAACTAATGGCCCTATCAGAGCAGTTATGGTCTATCTTGTCAATTTGGTTTTTTATTCATGCATGCTAAGTGAATTTTTATAGCCAAACTAGGAGTCCTTAAAAATGGGCCTTATACTGGAAATGCAGATGTGACTTACTGTGAGTTGTGCTAGGAGAGCATCCCTGCCCCTGGGGAGCCAGAGCCAGTAATCAGAATTCCCTTTTCCCGTGCACATAACGTGACTTGCAGGCACACTTTCATCCACACTTGAGAGGCAGGAAGGAGAGGCAGAATTAGCCCCTCATTACAATAATGTTTCTCACACTTTCTCCAGCTACTCTCTGCAGGCATTAGTAAAGGGGGCCTGGCTGCCAGAAATGCTGAAAACCTACATCTCCAGTTAAAAGAAATCAGAGAGCAGGGTGCTTAGTGGCTCTGAAAAATCAGAGCCACAGAGCTTTAAACAAATGCTTTCATGCTCTTAAAAATATAATATACAGACTCACCTTAACTTTACTCTCCACTGTGAGTGCTTTGTTGAAAGGAAATTGTGTCTTTTCCAGACTATCTGATTTCTCTTACAGCTTCTCTATAAAATGTACTGCATACATACATCAATATATTTACCTGCCTGCTTCACAGCTGGAAAGAAAATGAAGCCATCTCAATCACCTTCACACGCAGCAATAGAAAAACTGATTTTTGTCCTCACTCAATGCCAATTAAAATGCGAAATGTGGATAATCTGATCTCCAGTAAATATTCCAATCCCCTCCATAGCACATAGTGGATACACCTCCATTCTCAGTGGCAACCTCAACGTTTTCTAAGACTAGAAAAAGCAAAAGAATAGAGCCTGTACAGTTTTATTATTTATTTATTTATTTTAAATGTTGTAGCCATGCCTCCGTTCATCTCTTGGCTCCTTACCCAAAACCTGTGTAATGAGCAACATCACAGGACCTGACTACCAGCAGACACAACACCTCCACTAAAATGAATGCATTTATACTGATTTATGGCAGCCAAGGAGCTGCCACAGCACATCCAGGGAATACCTCCCTCTCCAGAAAAAAGGTACACCTCTGACAATGTCTTTCCAAGGTATTTCTCACAGATCCCATGCCTCAGTGGAGTAGGAGCCATCCCCACCCCAGCTTCTAATTCTCTCTCCATTGCTGCACCGAGTCCCTGACCACCATGTCCTCATCATAGAGGCTCTCCCCTGGGAAGGCACGGAGCCAAACCTGGCATAAACCGATCAGAAATGTACAAAGGGAAATCTTGACAGCATCTGTGAACAGAGTTTAAGAGAAAGGAACAAAATAATACCACATATGTTAACAGATTGAAATGGTAGCTATGGTGACCACGGATAGACAAAGAACAAACCATTTTGACTGAATTCAGCCAATTCTTTCTGAAAACAAACTGCAAGTATAAAGCAAACTTTTAAAAATCCCTAATGAAATCATTATAACAAAACCATTCAGCTCTGTTTGGCTTGTTTGCTTTCTAAATTTCTATTGCAGCTATTACATTAAACCTATTAATCATTGATGTAGTCAAATAATTTCCACCAACTAAAAATGGGGATTTTCTCACTGTAAAAAAAAAAAAAAAATAAAAAATTAAAAATTAATTGATTGCATTTTCAAGGAAAAAAATTAAAAGCAAGGAATAGTTATTGTAAAATGGCAGACATTCATAATTCAGAGCATTTTCTTGTGCATGAGAGAGTGTCTGGGTTTTGTAGAATAAAGGCTTGTTTATAAAAGTTGGATTACTTTCCCTATCCTGATATGCATCGTAGCTATGAAAAATGACTGTCCTGTTCATTGTGTATCACAATGCCAAACGTCTCAGCATTTCTTTCCTCCCGTGTGCCATGGAGCTGTCTCTCAGTGCTCTCCCACTGAGGGCTGGCCTGTTGTGCCTAAGGGAATTGAGCTGAGGACAACGTGGGAGAGCACAGAGCTGAGCTATCGAGGAGCAGGAAAGCTGCCTACTAAGAGCCAGCGCTGCAAATAGGCAGGCCGGAGATGGGGAAGATTACTCCAGTGCCAGCACAGCATAAGGCTGCTCAAAGTGCTGTGCAGCTGCTTGCTTGCTTGCAAACTCCCACCCCAGGAGGCTTGCACAGACCAGAGGAGCCCCCACAGTGAATGTCATGATGGAGACTCCAGCACATCGCCTGCTGTGGAGCGTCCCAGGCACACCTTGATGGAGACCCCACTGCCTGCTCAGTTTCAGTCTGGAGACTGTTTCAGTACACCTGAAACAGGCAATGCTGCCCCTCCACCCTGTCCCTGCACCCATGTGCATTCACTGGGTGTAGTTTCGGAACATAACACAAAATCTTACTTCTAACCTGTGGAAAAGCTGCTGTCATTTCACTGGCTGAGGGCTTAATATTTAACTTGGTGTGCTTGGCTCTTTTGCAGACTGTACAGTTCCTAACAATATGGATTTGCATTGTAGCCATGCTTTTGATGCTCCCGGAGCAGTAACTTCAGATTTCTGCAGTTCACAGACACTCTCAACTCTGCTCTCACCTTTCCATCTGCACGAGCTCGTCGTTCTTTAAAGAACAAAACAAACCTAAAAAGCAGACTAGCAAGAAGTGTCCCCCATTCAAACGCCGCTTTCTTTATCTGTGTGCTGATGGAGGCTCTGGCTCAGCCTTCTGCAAATTAAATTACGCTCCCAGCTATGCCATCGCTGCCTGTGTGACGAAGGGCACCTTCCCCGGCTGGTTCTGCCTTCAGTTCCCCACACACCAGAACGGGACCGAGTTTAAGGCCTTTCATTTCTGCCTAGCATGGCCCTTCCCTGTATTCTCCACCCACACACTTCGCTTTCGCTCTTGCCAGCACAGAGGGCAGGTCCTTCGGGACTGTGCTGACTCCGCGTGAGTCCCCCAAGAGCAGAGCTGAGCAAGGGTGAGCACATGTGCTCCCTGGTCTTTGTACGGGGATGGCCGCAAAAATGAGCATTCAGTCCTGCACAGCCTCACCTGCTCAAGATATTTGCTTTAGCTGCACCTTAAGTGTGGCAGGAGAACATGGAGCGGGGAAAAGAGGGGGGAAAATGAGCATGTTTTCTTTCAGTATTGCCTGGAAACAGTAAAGAAACAGATACTTTAATTTTATGTGCAGTAAACCCTCACTAGATGGCTCCTTACAGCAAGTAAATATATTCCCCACAGAAAGAACACTGATGTGGCATAATCTGTGTGAGAGTACAGACAGCGTGTTGCTAACTGGGCTGTATGGCTGGCTGACTGCTTTGCATGGAAAAGCAGGATATAACACGGGTGTGTGTGGGTGAGCGAGTGAGTGCTTACACAAATTACGAATAACACCACTCTGCGAGTCGTGAACCATGAGTCACATGGGCACCGGTGTCTCAGGCACGTCAAAAATGCAACTTGCCCTTTCCTGTAGGTTTTTATGTTAATTTGTTTCACATTCAACTTTCTAATTCAGAACACAGTACGGGGCTATGGTCAAGGGTACCAGCAGTGGAGATCCTGCAGCGGAAACAGCTGATCGCAGCAGCCAAGGTAACAGATGGTATTAAAGCTGAACCCCCAAATGTCACGTAATCACTCCTAAAAAAAATAAGCAATGCTTGCTTCTGAAATGCCCCCCCATTACCATCACAAGAACATGTTATTTATAATATGTGTATTGGCAGGATGTTCTGGGCAGAAGAGCAAAAAGAAATGAGCTGTCATCTGCAGTTAACCTCTCATTCATACATCACTGTGTGCATTCAGTGGTTCCAGGTTATGCAAGTTGATTGTGCCCTCATTAACAAGCAGTGTTAATTGGTGTCTATCCTGCTTTGAGATAAACATGTATATTATGTGTTAAAAGTACTGCAGGCTGTGAAGGAGCTGTATGGTATATGACTGGATAGGGGCCCTGCATAGGGAGCTACAGGGAGAGGTTGTGAAATGCTGGGGCTGATTTAAATCCACCAGCGATTCCAGTCTGTGCAGCCCACGTCCCTGCAAGACAGCCTGGTGCTGGCTCGAGGGCTGAGTGACTTCTGCTGGCAGAATTCTGCCCCTGTGTGTGCCTCTGGCTCCCCACTCTGGCTCTTGTTGCACCCCTGAGCACTCTGCCTACAGCCCACTTTTCAAGGTGAATTAGCAGTGATTTTTGTTTCCCTTAAGCCCCCAGGCTGTAACCTCTGGCCATCAGCAGCTTGTGGGTGGTTTAACCACCACTGCACCGGGGCAAACAGAGGAACGTGTTGTCCACCTCCATATAAACTGCATCTGCTCAGGAGCCAGCGGCAGGGGAGCCAGGTAGGCTCCTGGTCTCTGTATCAGCCGCCCTTAAGGCTTTATCCAGCCTCTTTTCTCTCACATTTCCCTCTGCCCATGTGCTGACATGGTGCTAACTCGAAATGAGCTCAGGTATACAGACCCACGAGTCTCACCTCTCCTGGTGAGGGACAGAAAACAAGCTTTGATATTGTGTCAAACTTGTACATCATGAAAAGACCTTTTATTTTTTCCCTGAGAGCTGCTGAAAATCAGCACAGATAAATACTCTGAACCAGGTCACAATCAACACACAACATCGATGCAAATATTACTCAAATAAGAGAATTATGGCAATTACATTAAATAATCTACTGGAATATTATAAACGCTCAAAAGAATTGAGTTATATGTCTCATAAGCAAGCACAAGCCATTCCAGGCCAAAGCAAGAATTTACCAATAAAATAATATTTGATCATCTAATTAATGGAGCTGTTATCTCCCCATAACAACACGGGGCTTAGAGCTTTTAGGCTGTTAAACACTTTGTCCCAATGTTTAAAAGCAAGCAGCACCCAACAGACCTTTCCTTTTCTCAGTGGTGTTCTCTTGAAATGTGGTTGTTTACTTCAGGCCTTGAAGGCCGGATTAAGAATGGAGATTGTTTGCTTTAAATTATACACACAAATTTTATTGTCATTGCCTCTGCCACTAGCAAGCTATTTAATAAATGTCAAAGTGGCAGAGCACAGCAACTGCAAAAGTGAAAGGGTCAAATCCATGAATCCAGAACTAATACTGAGATTTTCCTCTCTTTTCATGAAATGTACTTGCAGCAGGCAGCACTGAAGTGCTTCCAACTTTCATAGCAACGAGGAGAAGCAGCTCATGAGTCAGCCCAAAGAGGAAATATGTCATTAGCCAGGGAGTTTTCAACATATGCAAAACCGTCGACGTGTCTATGGCATCGGGAGAGGAATTTTTATAATATTCGTTGTAGTCAGCAGTTTATTGCCAGAGCTGTGGGTGTGGGCAGGTATCTCAGTGGCTGAGGCTGTGATTGCCCCCAACATCACTAAATGTTTCGCTCCATGGCTCTCATGCTTCTCCTTTTCAAGACAGGAAACAGATGAGACATATTTGTTTTTGATAACTGCTGAAAAGACCCAGCTAAGTCCTCGTGGTTGTACCTTGAGTTCCTCTTCATCCTCCATATCGTGCTCACTGTACCAAGGAAGGGGTTGGGCTCTTATCTCAGCTTTCTGCAGTTCCAGCCCTTCTGTAACTGAATGAAAACAAACAGAAAGAAAAAAAAAATAATCAGCTTCTTACGTTTTCTTCCCTGTGTAAATTATGCACCACACTCATTATAGGAAAAAGAAAGATGCAGATTTGGAAATCAGTTGTGAGTTTCTCCATATTTCTTAAAATTATGCAAGTGTTACAGCTGCATACACAGGGGACTTTCTTTTTTCATGCAGCTTTACACCAAAATGAAGGCCTCAGTTCTAGTTGGTGATTAGGCTCAATATTATGCCTCTGGGAATGGGAAGCATGAGGACTCAGAGGAACAGAAAACTTAATGAATTCTTTATTTGAAGAAGAAAAAAAATTCAAAATGTTTTCAAGAGCTCACAGGAGAGATTCAGAGGCTCTTTCCTCTTCAGGAAGATGCAACTCCTCCAGGTGAAAAAATTAACCCTCAGCTGCCCCTCACCAAAGGTTTCCTTGCCCTCAGTGCCCAAGCTGAGCTGCAGCACACAAATTCTCCCACTGGCTAAAATGAAGTCACCGACCCCTTCATGAGATGTTTTTACTAATATGGCTCATACTGGCGTGCCTCCCTGCAGGACTTGGGACTCACAGCGGGATGACTCAGAAACCAATCTTTAGCTGCACAACAAACTCCAGAACGCCAACGAATATAACCAGTGAATTTGCATACACTCACTTTGGAGGGGAGCTTGCAGGTGGCCCATGAACCAGGATTAGGAGGCCCCTAATTTGGACAGGCTCCTGCGTCCAGTCTGACCCAAGAACATCAGACCTCAAATGGAAAGCACTGCACCATGGGCCGAAGGGACAGTGGCCCTGCCCAGCAAGAGCAAACAGGAATATCATTCTCTGGAAATTGCTTTGGATATTGGGGTTTTTCATGGTGTTATTGGATTTTTTTTTTTTTTTCCAAATTTGAACATTTTATGTAATGGAATAAATAAAAACAAAACCCAATCTCAGGATTGCTTGCAGAGCAACTGGGCAGCTGGCAGAGCATCAGTGAGGCTGGGCAGCAAATCCCCACTGTCACGCTGAGGCACAGCCTCCTGGTGCTGCTGGGGCTGTGACACCTGCCCGGGAAGAACACCACAGGGGCCACAAAGCATGATGCCAGCTGGGCCCCCAAAGGAGCCATGGGCCAGCCTCAGCTCTCAGCAGTCCAACTAACAGCATGCCCTGCATCCCGGGACTCTGTCACCGCTGCTGGTGGACACAGCACTTCCAGCACTGAGGCATCTCATGTGACAGAGCCATCCATGGGCACCTGCTGAAGGCAACCCTACTGCCAGCCCTGTCTACAGCAGGAGGTAAAGACACAGTGGTAAAAGCTACCCACCGTCTTATTTTATCCCAGGTCAGATGTCCCTAAATCAGTGAGCTGTGCTTCTGAGAGCACTCAAGCCTGCATATAAAAGAGGACAGGCAAAATAATCATATTGGGAAATGCTGAGAATAGTAGAAGTGGTCACCCAGTGTATCCAGGCTTCTAAGAAAGTTCTTTTGATTAAATCAAACACAGAGCACAGGAAAAATGCTCACATCATACATGATAGTGTCTCCTGGGTTGCCTTATCCCAAGATGAAAAAGAAAAAAATTACCCATGCAAAGCCTTCATCATCTGTAATCTGCAATGCATTTGGACAGAGGGAGGCCGGCCTTAACTCAAACCATGTGTGTTTGGCTTTAAAACCAGCATCAGCAGGACTCAGCCAGCCTGTGTGCCATCCTGCCTGCCCTGGATTCCGCGCTTCTCTCCCGCATTCAGCATTTCTTTCCATGTTCACAGCTGAATCACTCTTGCATCAGCAGCAGCACCATGGGCAGTGTCCGTTCTCCAGGGCAGGCAACTGGCAAGACCCCCAATCCAGCTCTGCTCGAGCCCACAGCAGCACAGGATCTCTTCTAGGATACTGTGTCAGACTCCTGCAGGGCCCTATGCAACTTTCTTTCTTTCTTTTTTTAATCCCAAATTAAAACTTAAGCTTCAAAGGCATAGATTTAGGGGGGGAGTCTCTTCATGAAGACACTGTATTTCCTGGAACCAGATCCTTTAATTTTGTGGTGAGCTGGAGTTGAAGACATTTGTATTCAAATCCTTTTTTAGGCTCTAATGCTCTTTAATATTGGATATAGGGATTTCAGACTGGAAATGGCACTTTTGACTTTACTATCACCCCAAACAGACAATCAAATTTTAAGCTGCTATTTCTTTTCCAGCATTCTTATGCTGTTCCCCCCACTCTCCAAGAAACTAATTATTCTGCCACATCTACTCCACTAATAAAATTTATTCTGTTCTGTGTTCTTCCCCTCATTTTCTTAAGTCTTACACCATCAAATAAAATCAAGGTTTTCATTTGTAAAGTGGTTATCAGCAGCTTAGCTTTTACTTACAGTTCTTTGAACAGGCTACAGGGATGGTAGATGGGTAGAAATGTAACATAATAGCATATACGGTGGTATAAGCTCCAAGCATCATTTTGTATGGGATGTCCCATAGTACCTTCTCTTTTTCTGGGGGGTTTAGCCCCACAGAGGATAACAGTACTGGTTCTAATAATTTTGCTGGATGTTAAAAACAGACATGATCTAGTTGATGTTCATGTCACTCCTGCCAGGTCACCTCAGGGTTTGCAATCCTGCCTGAACTAAACAGGATTTGTAATCTCCATGGGTCCTGGCAGAACAGCCCTCACTCAGGGATCTCTCAAGTCCACGTTGTGCTGTTGTATGCTGGCTAAAAAACACAGGGATGGAGATCACTGGGCTAGTGCTGAGGCAGGGGCAGGCGGGACCTGCGGGTTCCAATCCAGGCATGAGACCACATCCCTCTATAAAAACGCAGTGACTGAAACTCCCTCTGAAGGATTGAATACATTTAAAATCTCAACTATGCACAAAAAATTATGTCGAATATGCACAAAAGATTTGTTTGAGCCTCAGTTCATTCCCAGATTTGTTCATCTTTTTTGTGCTGGTGGCTTCAGGAGCAGCAGCTTTTGTAGCTGTCCAGCAAAGGATTCATTCTCGAGTGTCCCTTGTGTGCAGCTGTGCCTGTGGTGTCCTTAGGGTGCCATGCACCTCCTCCATGCTCAAGTGTGCAGGTTTTTTCCTCAAATGTTCACACTTAAGCTGGGATGCATGGGCAGAGCCTCCCACTCACAAACAATTAATATGGGCTTAATTCACAAGCCTGGAGCCCAGGAGAGTTTTGTTTTATAGGCTGGTATTGCTCCTCCTCCTAAAAAAAAAGAAAAAAAATCCCACATTAAGGATGAGCTTGAAATTTGCATAAAACAGAGACTCCAAAAAATGGGGGAGGGGGGTGGAAATCAAATGTCATTCCCAAAAGGCAACAAGACAACATCCATACATATAGTCTCACATTCCTTCATCTAAAATCAGTAACACCCCCAAATAAATAAAAGAGGCATACTCATTCAGTGCTTGTAGATCTGGGAAATACTGCAAAAAAGTAGTTAGGAATATTATTTCATATCCTCAGCATATGGATGCGCATTGCTCTGGGAGCAGCTTTCCATGAACATTCCAGCTAACAAGCTTGCTGCAGAGCAATCTTTGAGCAGCACATTTCAAAAGAAGCCCTGGAAAATATTCCCCAGAAGACAACTTGGAATAACTAATCATAAAAAACTTCACACTGGACAGCTAATTTAGGAGCTCTGATCATCCTTTCAGTAGCTGGAAATATAACACTTGATGTGCTTGTCCAGTCAGAACAGATGTGTGTGACTCAGAGCCGCCTGCTCGGGAAGTTATCACTCACCCTGCACTCAGAGTCAGAACTGACTCGCAGAAAAGTCATAATTGAGAACGAGTGTGTGTGTGTGTGTGTGTGTGTGTGTGTGTGTGTGTGTGTGTGTGTGTGTGTGTGTGTGTGTGAATGTGTGTGTGTGTGTGTTGGTGTCAGGGGCTTCCCTCAAGCACATTATTTACTGTGAATTACTTAGGCAGCCCTAGATTTTATTTGATAATTTTTCCCTTGATGTGCTCCATATAAAGGCAATGTTAGCATTAACCAAAGCTAATCCACAGCGCAGTTGGGAAGAGGATTATTTTGCCAATGATTGGTTTCTTTAAACATGGAATTGTGATCAAAGCAATATGGTTCTGATTTTTTCCTCTGTTTTTTAACTTTGTAGTATGATTCTTCTTAATAGAAAGTTACCGCTATAAGCATGCTGTGAATTTCCAATATAGCAAAGCTTTAATAATTTGCAGCCATAATTGTTCCTGTTTCAGTCTCCAATTCAATTTGATGTGGAATTCCCATCTCCCAACACAAAGCTTAACTCAATGGTATCTGTGTGAGACAGACTATGAAACTAGACTGGTATAATGGACTTCATTAAGGGATAGGCAAATTATTTTCATCTCTAATCTATTTTAAATGGAAAAAGGGGCTTCTGAATAAATATTTTTCCTTCAAAAGTTATTAATTTCTGTGGGAAAAGAGGGATGGTTATTGTTGCTCATTTTTCCCTTTGTTTTCATAAAGAGTTTGAAAATTATTTTCTGGTTGAATTATTTCTTTGGTTGAATTATTTCTTTGGTTGAAATAACAAATATTTAAGCCAGGGGTGGAAACAACATCTTCTTATTTTACTGAAGAGTCAAACTGGACAAGGAGCTTTCTTTTTTTTTGCCTGCCCATCTGTAACCTCTTCTGATGCTAAAATTCAAGCTCATGGGCTGACACAACAAGCGTCACCCATCTCCAGACCTTGGTGGCCATTTCTCTGCCTGTGTGTAGATTTAGTAGCCTCAAACCATTTTTTAGTCCAGCCTGAAAGTAGTGAGCTGTGTGATTTCAGCACAGATATCTGTTTGTAAGAGGGAGCCTGTGTTGGCACAAGACCATTAACCCTAACCTGAACATGCACAGATTAATAACAGGTTAGTGGAAAGTCTTATTCAAGCCCTGCACATGGCAGTAAATTACTCCCTTGATGAATAAAAGCCATTACTTAGTATTTAGCATCATAGCAAGAAGCCTCTTCGGCCTGTTCCTAACAGAGATGTTACAGTTAATTTAGTGTAAAATTATCACCTGCTGTACAATAAAACAACAAACTGCAGTCAAATAATCTCTTAATAAATGAAAATGTGTAATAAACTGTGTCAGCACCGTAGAGACTTGGCAAGGCTGAATACCCTAAAGGTACCAATCCAAACAAATTCACCATACAATATATGGCCTATGTCATTTCTGGTTCTTATCAGAGATGATTCATCTGGGAATCCTTGGCACTAAGTTTTACCTCTAAAGGCCAGGCAGTTATTACAATGATATAATTTCCGCCACATTAATTAAATATAATGCCTGTTAGCCCCTTTATAGGGGTCTATAAATTTGTTGTAAACATATGCTGTAGATGGGCATATGTAATCTACAAATGTAATAAACGTTCAGTCAACTTCCTCTCCTTGCAGAGCTGGGAAAGGTCAAATGATCACAGTGCCAAAAAACCCACAGATACCCAAAAGTAAATCTGATCTTGCTTCTGTCACGCATTATGATAAATACATATATATACACACATGTGCATATACAGAGACCTGTGTCTCTGCCAGAGAGAAGGCAGAGGCAGCACAAGCACAGGGAGCGTGAGTTTGTGGCAGCAGGCAGGAGGACATGCAACTGCTCTCACTGCCTGCAAGCTGCCAGATTCAATGTGGGTGAAAACGGATAATGAAGGCCCTCCAAGTCACTGTAGTTCAGCACAGTCCTTCTGCTGGCCTCTTCTGACTGCAGGAGAGCCATGGATATGTTAGGTGTTGCCTAAAGTCTGTCTTTGCTGGAGATTCAAATGCTCACTCTACCCAGTACTGAAAAAAATAAAAAGGGGAAACCAGAAAGGAAAGCAAAGCCGAGGGAACAAAAGCTGGGTAACACTTTTTGCAGTCAGCCAGACCTAGCCTTTGAGCAGCTGGTCTGAGATCCAGCAGCATCAACAGACTTTCTGAGGGCATTGCTTGCCTCAAAGCCCAAGCCCATCCAATTGAAAAGCACAAAGAGACCTTGAAGATTTGTCTTTCTCTGCCTCACTCCATGCTGGCTGCTTTCGCGAGCACCAGGAGCCTGGTCCCCTCAGCCACACAAGGTTTTTGCTGGTGTGTGGAGCTGGTTGTCCATCCTGGAGCTGGCACAGGACACATCTCCAGAGCTGCTGACTCCAGGCTTCTGTTCTTGAAGGGAGCCCAAAGGCAGTCTGCAGCACAGGCCGTTCACGCTTTCACGCTGGACTTATTCTTGCTTTGTTTCACATAGCTCACCAAGCAAGAGCAAGCGACAGCTGAAACCAATCGAGGGTCAGGGCAGGACACAGCAGGATGCAGCTACCTAGCAGAAAATTTAAATAAAGATCACCATCAGGAGCCCTTTTTTCTTCCCAGAAATGTTAGTCAAATTATGAAAAACTGCAAAATTACTTTTGTTTATGTGCCGTGTCTCCTATATAGACATTTCTGATCCCATTCCCACCAACTCAGCAAACCCCACGTCTTAGAATAGAGTCCAGCTACAATAATGGCTTCACTTGAGACAAACTGGGAGCTGTCTGGCACCCCATGCCAGCCCTCTGAAGGGGTGCCCCTGGTGCAGGGCAGCAGCACTGGATAATCCTTTATGTTAAGCACACATCTGCTACCCCTTTTATAACGCAACCCTCACTGGTACAAACAGCCCTGGTCCATCAATATTTCCAACCACAGCCCCATACCATGGGCAGCAGGAATGACCTCTCAAGTCTACTGGCTCACACCTATCTTCAAAGCTATTGCTGGTGTCTTTACAAAGTTAATTGTGCCCCAAAACTGCTTAGGTCCCTGCTTCCCCAAGGTGACCTCTGCAGAAGAGCAATGGAACAATTTCTCTCGGGCTTTCAGGATGGGGAAAGAACCCGTGATGTATAAATTTATCTGTGCATCTGGAGGTGAAACACTATTCCAGCCCCTACCTCCAGAAGATGGCCAGAATGTCTTTTTCCATCCAAGTTCCTGGCTAGAAGGTTGACATGACACTATTGGAGATCCATAAGAGGTTTGGGGGCTGCTACAGGGCTGAGGTGCAACCTCTATGTGGCTGTCAGTCAGGAAGAAGGTTCAGGCTCCCATGGGGTAACCACACCATCCGTCCTATGGCTCTGGTGGGGCACGTGTCACACTGAGCAGGACAGAAGGTAGGACAAGCCTCCCTTATCGCTGGTATACCGCTCCCATTGTTAAACTAAAGGGGCCTCTGCCAGAGGCTGTTTTACTAAGACAGGACCAGCCAACCCATGTCAGATGTTGGGCTTCTGACTTCTGTAAGTGGGGCTGAAGGCATCAGTTTATTTCACACCACCACAGTGGCAAAGCTCTCAGCCAACACACATCCTTCTTAAAAGGCGGAGACTGATCATTTAAAAACAGGAAACAAAAGTGACAGATAGAGGAGACATCTCTTCCTCCCAGCTCCCTTCTTGGGAAGCTCCATTCCTGTATAAACATCCTCTGCCATTAACCTCTCTGGACAGGTTTGCCTCAAGCTATGAGAGCAGAGCCTTTTGTTCAAGCTGAGTTTAGATGAGCAGAAGATAAATACAGCATTTTTCCTCAATTACATCCAAACAATAATGGATTATCAGAACATGCCAGCACTTTCTGGTAGCAGGAAGGGGCAGTGCAACGGTGGAGCTGGTGGCCTCTGACACCTGCCCTGCCAGGGCTCTCAGTTGAGCCAAAGGTGGGCAGCCCAGGCACATTTCTGCTGCAGGGGCAGCTGCTAAGTTGGCCTCAGGGGCAAACTGAAATGTAAATGCTCTGTGCTTCAAGCCAATGCTAAGGTTTTCCTCACTTTTAAGAATGCTTTTGACCAAAATGGTGCAAGTTTCACTGTGATGAACATTGTAACATCTGCACCTCATGGCGCAGCCCTGTCTTGTCATACTGCCCGTGTATACTTGCAAAAGTAACAATAAAAATAAAAATAAGCAGTACAGTGAAAATATTTTTTTCCCTTATAAGGCCAGGAACAGTCTATATATCTGTTTTCATTGATATAGTGCTTGAGAAAGTTCCTGTCTGACCATCGGTTTGAGGCAGGCAGGCTGTCAGGTACCATCTCTAGGATCCAGAGCACAGAATTGAGCCAAGTCACCTCCAGCAGGTTTCACACAGAGTGATGCTGTCTGAAGGAGTGGAAAAAGGGAACTGGATAATCAAAGGCTGAACATCGTCCCTCAACCTTTAGTTGTAAAACATGGGGAAGCACTCTCCCAACACCAAGATGGGACCAAGAACAGGACATGGAAGTAGTGTAATTTTGCATTTACAAATTATTTTCATTCTAAAGATGGAGGGGAAGAGTGAAGCAAGTGTGTTTTTATTACAATGATTCATTACCAGAATACTGGAGAGATCTTTGAAGACCTCTCAGGGGCACTGACACCTGCAGGTGGCTCTGCTCTTCACCTGGCTGTGCAGATTTGCATAGGGGAGATAGATACCACTGCTTCTCCTCTGGCAGAGGAAAACCAACAAGTCTGTTGTCTGTGTCTGATGCAAAGGAGAAGTCACCAATAATGGGATGCTATAGAAAAACTTGTCACTTCCAAGAGGGGCCGAGCCTGGCTCAGTGTCCAGCCAAAGGCAGCTGATACAACACCGGGATCTGGCCACCAAGACACTGTACTAACCAAAAGGATGTCACAGCAGTGAGACTATTGATCTGACTCACTTTGTGGCCTGACAGGAATTGCTGCCTGTGAACCTGTCCACTACAGCACAGGAAACAAAACCATCAAGAGTGAAGCCAATGGGCAGAGCCCTGGGCAGGGCAAGCACTGGTCCTGCTCCCCACTCACTCCCTGGGGGACCCATCTGCTCCTCACTCTGCTCACAGCTCAGTCCATAAGGGCAGCAGGACTGTAAGTACATCCCCATATCCTCCCACCCCCTGCATCTGCCTGCTGCCTGCTAAAACAGTTAAACCACCTCAACCCGCTATGGTTTCAGTTTATCACATATCACCTACAGCTCTCTCAGTGCTCACTGGCTCTCATGATGTTAGCTTCCCTCAAAATGTCATCCTATAAAAAATACCTAATTCAGCAGCGGGAGGGAGTTTGATTTTTTTTTTTTTTTCTGAGGCTTTGGGTTTGTTTTTCTTTTCACCAAGCAAAACCACTTGGGCCTTCTATAACTGGAAGGAGAGAAGTGTGATCCAGGGCCTTGAACTGCTGCTAAAGACTGAAAAGGAGGGACTGTAGTTTCCTTATTCCATCCCAGAAGGGCCCCTCTGTCTGTAAGGCTTGTGACTGTACGATTTGACTGTATGATCTGACTCTGCCAATGAATGGGGCAGACCATTGCATGCACTTGTGTTCTTACTGCTGTCACCAGGGCACCCACTGAGTCTCCCCTGCCAAACAAGATCTCCAGCCTCAACACGTCCCTTTCTTTGTATTATGAAAATGGCTATTTATATTATTATTATTGCTACTGGCACTTCAGTTTGATGTGAAATGAAATGCTTGGTTTGGTGCTGAATCGTGGAATTCAGTTTTTTAATTAAAATTAATAAAAATTGAGTGAAAACAGAAGAAAGGTTTAAAGTTTGAAAGTCTGAAATTTTTAGAAAATCAGGGAACTGTTCAGCTTTATTTTGCTTTACCTTTCGGCCGTTTCAATGTCATCACATTTCTGCATTTTTTGTGAAGGAAACCCAGCCACTCCAGTTATGAGCTGTAAAGCTAAGAAAAATAAACAAGAAGAGTTTCACTTAGCCTTTATCTGCTGCCAAATCAGATGTGCCTTTTGCCTGAAGTGCACTTATATTACAGCAGAGATGCCCATCTAAGGAGGATTTTCTCATAACACCCATGGCCATTGCCATGTCCTCAGACAGGATTCACTCCACTCAACTGGGATCACCTTGCTTTCAGTTCTGCCCAGTCCTAGATTTTCCTTTCCCCCATCAAAGGCAAAGCCATGTTTGCACAATGGTGTATTTTGCATCAAGGACAAGCAGCATGGGCAGCAAATCAGCCCCCCTGTGCTGTAGGTCAGCTGCAAAGGTGAGGAGAATCTTCCCAACACTGCGGGAGACATGACACCACCCAGGAGTGATTCCCCCTTGGCTGTGGGGACCTACCCAGCGGGTGGTGTATGTAGGACCACACCGTGCTCACAATCCCTGATCTACTGTGCCTTCCCCATGCAAGACACCCGCAGAAAGGTGATGCTTTGACTTTTTGGAGTCACTCCTGATTTATGCCACCACCACAGCTGATTTAGAGATTCCTAAAGGAAGGGCACTTCTGGTTGTATTTGGTCCTGCATGATTACTTGGGTGGTGGCAAGGAGCAGGATTTGGGCCTGTATTATGGTGTCAATATTTTGATGATGACTTCTGCTTAACAGACACCTTGCCCCTCTCTGCTGAGTGCAAACCTCACACAGAACCAAAATCTGTCCAGAAGTGCATTAAAATGCAAAACTATTTATACTTCACAGAAGGATCCTTTCCATGAGCCCCTCTGATAGATTACAAGGATAGTTCTCATTCTATTTTACCAAAACCCTCATTATAGTAAGGGAAAGAGAGGCAGGGCGATGTTTTAAGCAATGTGGAAGCTGTTAAACGTTTTCACCAGGTCTGTCAGAAATTCACACAAAGAACATGAAGTTGCAAAAACACACACACACACACATACACACACAAAATAAATAAATAAATTCCTACAATTCAGTTTCCAGGCCAACACGTGCTGTTTTGCATGTGCCCAACCATCAGGTCTGAGCAGAGCCTGTACTGCCCAGGCAGTTTCTTGAATCAGACCCAAGTTTCCTCTGCCTATAGGCAACACACCCGTACTGCTGTACAAGCTGGGGAAGAAGAGCAACTGAAACCTCTAGACATCATTACATCCATGTTTCTGGAATTATAGGGTGGAATTATAGAGGGTGGTATTGCAGAAAGAAAGAAACAAACAGGATAAACCTACCAGCACCCTGGTCTTAGCTCTGCCCAACAGCAGAGATGGTTCCACCACAGCCATGTCTCCATGGTCTGGGCTTTTCCCTGATGTGTGTTTCTTTCCCAGCTGCGTGGTCTGGGCACGGCAGCTGCACACAGGGACTCAGCATCCTGAGCACTGCACACCAGCATAGCTCAACAGCAGTGGCTCCAAAGGGAAGGTGACGAAGGTTATTGCTCAGTAACTAAAACTGAGTTCTCACCTGGCACACAGCTGGGAGATGGAGCAGGAGAGGCTGCAGCTAAGGTTTAGCTTCCTTGGGGTGTAGATGTCAAGGGAGACCACTCCCATAACAACATGGCTTTCTGAGCCCTGTGTTGGGGCTGCAGATCCAGGCACAGCCAATGCCCATACCCAGCCCTGCAAGAGAAGCCCCCAGGAAAGGCCTGGAAACAGGAAACAGCTCCATGGACAAGCTCTGCTCACATGTGTGCAGCATGGATGTAAGCCAACAGCAGCATAATCAACAGAGAAACAGCAAAACAGCCACCTCAGGGTTACTCTGAGAGAGCAGGAGAGCTGAGCCACTTTTACCCTGCTTAGTGGGGAAAAGAAAATCCAATTGTATTCTCTGCAGTCAACTGCCCAACAGCTTGCTTCTGTTCCTCTGTTCTTTTGCTGTTTATTACGGACCTTGGCCTTTTTCTTGCTTTGCCTATCCAGGTTTTCCTCTCAGTGTAACCAAGTACACAGCTATCCTGAAACCATTTTCTCCTCTTCCTGGAGAAGAGAAATATTAAAGCACAGGTTTTCTTCTCTCAGTTCAGATGCCATTTCCCCTAACCTTGAATTTCTTCTGCTGAAAAAGTACCTCAAAATAATCCTCTTGCCTTCCTTCTCTGCCTCCCACCTCCTGTTTCCCCATCCCTGCTCCTCTCCTGCTTCTGGTTTCTTCCCTTTCATCTGGTTTCTCTCCACCAGCTGGTCTCTACATACACACAGCTCTCCCCTTCCTTCCCAGTCTCTCTTCACTCTATTATCATTTTTTCACTCATGCTAATTAGGCCCTCGGCAAACACCTCTGCCTCCCTTCCCCCTCGCTCCCTTTTCATTACTTCCTAGCCCCCCTGCCCTGGCATTTTCCCTTCTAGGGCGGCCTTTAATGCCCTCCTGGGATAAAGAGGCCACTCAGTGCTTCCAGAGGTCTGCGTGGACTGTGGCAACCCCCATTAAAATACCTTTGGTCAGAAAGCTGCCCAATCTCCATCCCCACACTGCTGCCCTGCACAGCTCAGCACCAGCAAGGAGCCACTGTGATGATGATCACCCCAACCAGGGCTCACTCTCTTAATTAAGAGAAGGAGGTCAGATCATTACCAGCAGGTCAGGCCGCCAATGCCGGCTCTGCGAGCACAGCCAGGCCAGGCACCTTCCTCCCCCCCAGAGTCCCCAGCTCTGCATAGAAACTCCTCCACTGCAGTCCCCAATCACAACCAACACCAGCTGCTGGGAAGGGCTGTGCATCTCTCCCTGCGAGGGGGAACAGAGCCACACGGGAGCATTTTGTCTCAGAGCTGCTGTTCATGAGACTTGCCCTCAAGGACATATGTTCCAGCAGCAGCGTGACTTATAAACAGAGCCTTGCTCTGCATCCTGGTGGCACATTCCCAAGTCTCCAAATAGCACAGGTCACCAACAAACTGTATGATTCAGATGCCAAACCCTTGGTATCCGGGATGTCTCTAGCCAAGAAGCGGAGAAAGGAGGGCTTGTGGCTCCTGAGGAGCCCAGCCCATTGCTGGGAGAGGTCAGAGGGGTTTTGGTCTATACTACTACACTTGCACGTGCTTTTGTCAAAGCTGAACTGGAAGAAAGTTTCCTCTCCCAAAAATTCCACTGAACTGCTTTTCCCAGGGGTATTCTTCTCAGCACGGGATCCCCAGGCAAAGATTTCTGCAGCTGTCAGAAAAAAAAAAATGCTTGCAAAGGAAACCAATCCAGCTCAGTGTATTCTGTTTCAATGTCACTGTCATTCTTCCTCCTGATCATCACTGTTTGTCAGAGTAACCAAAGCCCTATGACTAGATCCTATGCTGAACATGGGAAAATGTGCAACTCCTTGGTGCAAGGAGAATAATCTAGACAATTTGCATATTTGGAAATCATTGGAACAAGAAAAGTAGATTTTTTTAAAACATTGAAAACATTGAGGCAACACTTACCAGGCAGTAGCAGTGTGGCTCATACACATAATCCACCTGAGGACACAGGAGGGGAACACAAGCACTGGGTTTTGGCCAGCACTGCTTGTGACCACCAGACTTTGCCTCTTTCCAGGCTGCCCTAAAGGCTATAAGGGAGAGCAGGTACCACTCTTACAGGAGGTAACTGAGGAACTGGGTGTTGAGACATGGACAACTCTATCCAAGCATCACCCAGAGCCCCGTTTTGCTGAGAACAGCCTGGCAGAAAGATTTGCTCCAGCTCATCCCAGCCCCTCCTCAAATCATGAGGAGCCCATGGGACCAAAAACCAGAGAAGGGCTCTGCTGAACACACATGAGAGCTGGCACAGGAACACTATTGTCCCTCCCCAGCCCTGTGGGGCCTTTCCAAGGACAACAAGCCACCGCAGCTGCATCTCTGCACTGCAGCTCTTCCCGCTTGGAGGAACACCCGCTTGGGATGTGTTTGACCCCACATGAACCTTCTCCCTCCTTCCCCTGCCAACTGCAAACGCGTCACTGAGGGATATTGCCAGAGCCAGCCCCGGTGAGAAGTCGGGTGCTTTTTATTGCAAAATGGATGAAAATTAGGCAGTCTACACACAAAACCCTATCAAAAAATATTTTGACAGGGATAAAGTTATTCCCTTTTTTTGCATCTAATGGATTTTATTTTAAATTCAAACAAAATTTTCAGTTTATTTTGAATTTTCTTTCTCTTTCTCTCTCTCCCCCTTGGATTTAGAAGCTGTGTTAGCAAATGCCACAGTGCAGCAGCAGTGCCGTAAGATCCCAAGCAGCCTCCTTGCTGACCTCACAGCACAGGCAGTAAATGAAGGACTCCTTTAAATTGCTCCCTGTTTTTTCCCTTTGCCTCACACTCTCTACTCCCCAGAACACAGCTTCCCCTGGGACCACTGAGCAAACACAATCCATCTCCTCTTCCACAAATACTGAACTTCTGACTGTGGCAGAGATAGAACCTCCAGGCTTGGGCTGCACCCCTTCATCTGCCTCTGGGTTCATGAAGGCTGAGGACCACACCAGCTCTTCCCCAGGTCAGGGTCAGTGATCCCTGCCTCAGCAAAGCTTTGCTTGGGCTGGGTTAGCCAAGCACATTGGCAGTGTCCTGGGATCTGCATCCCTGCCCACCTAAAATATTGATCCTTTGCAGTATTTGCTAGGGTTGAACAGGCCTTCCCCTCTCCAGCCATGGTATCACCTTCGCCAAGTGTGCGCACCAGCAGGTCCCCCACAGTCCAAAACTGGTCCTGGTCAGGTACAAGCACAGGGGGCCTGGATTACCCTAAGCACTGCAGTTGGCTGGGAGCTACGTGCCAGGGCCTTGCCAGCCGTGGGAAGATGGGTAATCTCCAATGAACCATGAGGCTGGAGGAGCCCTGACAAACTCTATCTGATCTTGCATCAAGCCAGCCCATACAGTTTCCTTGTCAGAATGTTTTAAGCCCACGTGGATGTGCAGCAGGAGCTCCTGCTGCACCACTGCTGTGTAGCAAGGGGGTTGTGACAGCAGTGATTCAGACTCCAGGAGCAGCTCTTCCCTGCACTGTCAAGCCAGGATCATGGCTCTCCAGTCATCCAGCTCCTGATGCTAAGGTCAGACAAATCTGCATCATGGCACAAAGCAAAAAGCAGCAGCATATTTTAACTAAGCTTGTTAATAAACAGTAGCAGCAACCCTGTCCAGCCAAAAAGGGAGAACTCTAACGCAGCAACAGCCTCCAGACAGGATTAACAGCACATATTCTGGAGATGAGGTATGGGTTCAAGAGGATGCAGTAAAGACAAGACCAGCAGTGCTTTTCTGCTAACAGCAATGATTCATCCAAGAGAGTTAAATAAGTAAAGTTTTCCCAGAAAAATAGAGCAAGGTTTGTTCCTGTAATTCATTCTAAAAGACTTGGCTTTTAGTTTTCCATTGAGCATCAGCCATTTCCTTGTCCACTCTTTCCAGGAAAACCGTTAGAAAGGTTGAGGGGGAAAAAGGAGGGATGACAGGTGAAGGCTGTTCAAGAATGCCTGTAAGTTAATAAAAAATCAGTGTGCAATGCTCTTCTGTGACAAAAGTCTGAGCATCTGATTTTCTAAAGATTCCACACTACCTTCTTGCTTCATTGATTTTTTAAAGAATTTGGGTATATTCCCATTTGGCCATATTTCCAGGCAGCTGTAGTGTTAGTTTTACACATTGTCTCCCTGAGCCAGGCCTAAACTTCCCCCCACCTCTGGCATGGAAATTACTCTCAAGGAGATGCAGGCAGGGCACAGTTTGCCTTCCATCCCTATCCCCAGTGCTGAGTGATGGGCTGGTAGCACTTTTAGAGCTCCAAGGGTCAGAGCTGACCTGGGGCAGGTATCACCCAGAAGGGTTTAAGGGCTGGAAGCTCCAAAGCTCAGGTCAGCAATACAAGATTCATACATCATGAGACGACTCATCCCAGTCCTGGTGAAACCACCCTGGCTCCCACACCACCAGTCCTACAATGGAAGTGAACATTTAAAAGTGCTTGTTTGCAGCACCTTAAACAGAAAAAAATATCTGCCCCCTGTCGTAAACTTTGGTTTGTGAAGGGAGGGAAATGGGGTCTTTTATACTTTTGTATAAAAATTGTATAAATGTATAAAATATTGATCCTTTGCAGTATTTGCCAGGGTGGAACACTGGGTGCTTCCACTACAAAAACAAATGGAGGATACAAGAGCCCAGTTTCTATAATCAGCAATAAAATGTTACACAGTCATGAAGCTGAACCTGAGATTATAAAGTAAAACTAAGCTGAAATTTAGTACTTTTGCCTTAGGTCAAGAAGTTGCATTTTTAGTGGAACCTTAATTACTTCTTCCAGCTGTATGTCTTAAATAAGCCTGTCTGTCAAAAGCTCACAGATTGGGTTGAAGTGGAAATTTCTGCATAACCAAATTTGGAGCAGATGAAATTAAAGAAAAATAAACCACAGAAGAAAAACAAAATGACATAATGTACTGAGCTGGAATTAATTTTGCTTTCTTGACAGCCTTCTGGAAGGGGTCACAAAGTCCCACATGCCCATGCCCATGCCCAAGGTGTTGTGCAGGAGGAGAGGAGAGCCACTACAGTGTTAATGCAGTGAAAACACCTACTAAAAGTTGAAGAAAGCCTAGAATAACTACAGTCAAACTTCATTAGGTCACTCCTCAGTACAACTGCATTTTATCATCTCCCAAGGTCAGTTTTCATTTGAGGCAGTGTCAAAGTCAGCAATTCACATTTTTTATTGATATGCCACCTTGCAGCAGGTTCCGTGTTAAATTTAATGGGTGCAATTTCCAGCAGGGCAGGTGGCTGTTGTGGTGTTGCCTCCCCCATGGGGAGCCGTTAGTCCTGGCTGTGTCTACTCCAGAAACCAGCTTACGGCAGAGCCAGGGCCACCCTAGGCTCAAGAGCTTTTTGGCCACCAAGAGCAGTGATTGGGTCCCACAGCCCCTCCAGCATGGCTCACGCTGCTCCACAGCCTTCCCTGGGAACAATGACCAGCCTAAAGCAAGGTGGACAGAGCAGCAAGTATGCCAAGAGTCACTGTTGAAGCATTAGTCTACTGCCAAAGCACATCCCCCTGAACTTCATAAGGAGACTTGGCCTTAAACCCCAAATCCACATTTGACTCCCTCAGCTCATCTTCCTCCCAGGAGAAGCCACCCTGCATCACACACTGTCTCAAAACAGAGTTATGTGATGTTATAACAAACCTTACTCAGACCAGGAAAGGAAACTGATCCCTCTTCAACCTACTGAGTTAAAGACCATCTCCCAAACCCTATGAAAACAAAGTGCTCACTGCACCCACCTCCCCCCACCCCAGCGGAGGACAAGAGAACAGACAACTTGTGACAAAGCCTCACCTTCCACCACACACTGGACAGTGCTCAAAGCACAGAGCAATCATCCTTGACATCTCTAGGAACGACATGTGTCCAGGGCAGGCTCCTCTGCTGGGAGCAGGACGTGCTTGTGCATGTCATCCATCCCCCACCCACGCCTTTGCTTTGCCTTCTCAGCAGTGCTCTGGAGTCCTTGGGGCTTCACCCCCCCCATTTCGGTGGCATTCATTGACTGTCAAGTCCTGTCCTGTCTCTGCACTGGCTTGGCAGCGACACAGGAGATGCTGTCGCCCCAGCACTGGGGTCCCTTTCAGGGGTGAGCAGAGCCCTTGGCTCAGCCCCAGGCCGGACCAGTGCCGCGCTCGCCCGCGCCCATCCCATGCAGAGCTGCAGCCGTGCCATTCCCTGCCCGGCTCCCTCCCGTTCCCACGCCACATCACATTGCCCTCTAGCGGAGCTGGATTCACAACAAGCCTTCAGCAGCGGCCACAGTGACTGGGCAAATTAAGCGGAAAAAAAATCGAAACTCCAAACCCAACAGAGCGGCTCCCAACCAGGCTCCTCCCTGGCATGCGGAGCTCTGGAAACAGCCGGAGCCAACAGCAGCAGCCGCAGCGCGGAGCCGCGGGGGGACGAAGTCCCCGGTCGTGCAAGAAGATTCACCAGAGCCAAGTGCTCGGTCCCTTGAAAAGCAAAGCGGCCTTTACGGAGCCATGGTGGAGTTCCCAGCCATCCCACGGGGCAAGGCGAGGAACTTCCACAAATCATCTGGTTCCCCTCTGCGCTCAGGGGTGGAGCCTGGGTTATCACAGGCTGCTGCTCTTTGGATGAACAAGCAACAAGAGATATCCCTTCTCTTGGGAGAGAGGGAGGACTTTAAGTTGGCAGGTAAAGAACTCTAAAATGCAGGTGCTTTTTGACAGGGAAACACTCCAACTATTCACCAGGGGTGGTAGGTTCAAAGCAATGGGAACAAAGCGATGGCTCCAAGCTGCTCCAGCCAGCTCGCTGCATCGCTCCCACACACACATCCACTGAAGAAAGAGGGATCAATTAACCCCCTTAGAACAAGATTTCAAAGCATCTTGCAGGACCTATGACCTATCAGGACAGCAGCCCATCCCCTCCAAAAGCAGGGCAGCACAGCTGGGAGCTGGTGGCCCTGCCAATGGCGAACAGGCCACCTTGTGTCCCGAGGCTGGGGCCAAGCCCTTAAGCCATGGTTCAGCCCTGAGACGTAGGCGCCCACAAAGCTTGGGGGAAGCTGGAGCAGTCCTTTTTCCCAGCAGTAGTTTCAGTGTGAATCCTTACCAGCTTCCACAGGACAGAGCCACAGGAGAAGTTTCCTAGGAAGGCAGAAAAAGCCAAGAGGCATCACCAACTGCTGTGAAAGCTGCCCAAATTCCCAAGAGGTTGATTTGCTTTCGGAACCTGACTCCAAATCCAGTAAGGGAGGATCAGTGCAAGACCTGGCCTACTCATTACAGTAACTCCAAGGAACAAGCCAATCTCTTGACAGGGCTTCATGGAAAATCAACACAAATGAAAGGAGAAGTGAACCTTCAAGCCACCTCCCACCTAAAAATAGTTAAAGGTAAAAGAAACATGGCTATTTTTGCTTTACAGGTCAGCACAGACAATCCTCACCCTTTGCTCCCTGTGTTCCACCCACCCCTGCCAACAGTCACACCAGGAACTCAAGGCCATCCTGGGCCACGGTCCGAGTTATCCTTGGAGAGATGGCCCAGCCAGATACTTTGGGCCTCTTGCAGCCCCTCCTCAAGTGCTGTTTAGCAACTTCTGTTTAAAGTTTCTGTTGCTCTGCGGTTTGCAGGGTTGGACAGCTGCCACTGCATGACTGCACCACCAAGTCATCCAGCCGGAGCATTTGCTTAGGGGAAGCTCATCCAGGCTTGGACGCTGAACGGAGCCTCCCAGGGCTGGTGTCACTCTTGGACACTCACAACCCCGCTCCCATAAAAGCATCCTCCACACTGTTCCTGGCATGGTTCTGGGTACCACCAGCACTGGGCAAGGAAAGGTTTGTGTGCGGGAGCATGTGGATCCTCATGTCTCCTGGGAGTGTCAGCTGGCCAGGATACAGGTCAGATTGCTGCACCCCAACAGGGCATGAAGGCAGAGACCCACATACAGAGCAAAAATTTTTTCCATCTCTTGATCCACCTCAACCAGGAAGGTTCATACCCTCCCATTTAGCCAACAGCCCTCCATGAAGAAGTTTCACCAACACTGTTGGACCTTACAGGATATTTCACATGCCTCTCAGACAAAGGCCCATTAGTCAGATCTTTCTCTTCCCCACTCTTCCAGTTTTATTCCTATCCTTTACTGACACATCCACCCAGATCCTCCCATCACCCGATAAACAGCCACCTGGCAAGGGCTTATTTCAGTCACACAATGGCCCTCACTGCTGGGCCAGCACTGCTCTTGCTGAGTGAAGAGGAAAGCAAAGAACCTCAATGGGAGGAACAGCACCAACCTTTCCGCAGCTGCATCCTTCCTTCCCCAGTCCTTTTTTTCCAACTCCTTCACCTAACCCAGGTCAAAACTGCTGTGCTCTGCATGTTCCTCCATTGCCCAGGGCAGAACACATGGAAAAATTACTATGTTTTACAACATATGCAAATAATAAAGAATAAATAATCCTGATCTGCTCAGCCATTCTGCTAGTGTCAAATGGGGACAGAATTTACCTTCAAATGTCCTGAGACACAACATTCCAAGCAAAAGATTTTTAAGAGGCCTGAATTGACAGAAAAGAAATTCAGCAAATTTATGTTATTTGGGACATTGGATCTAAATCTGGAATCAAGCAGTTGCCTTCCTGTTAGCCCTTAGCTATCCACTTTCCCAGAAGTAGCTGCCTGTGTTTCCAACACATTTGGCAACTGTTCTGCCTCTCACGTCATGACAATTTCCATCGGTTTCTGTAAAAGTACATCAAATAAAAGGAAAATGCTAAAGAAAGGTAGAGCATCCCCTTTGATATGGGTTTCAGAGGACATAATCATCTATTCACCTCAAAGACTGAGAGGAACAGTGGTTTTAGTTCCAAGTGCACTTTCGGTAAAAAAATGCGCACTTGATGAAAAAGTTTCAAACAATTTTTTTCATTATTACTGATGACAAATTCCATATACATTCAACTGGTGCCAAGTTAGGTCTTCTAAACCTCTGACAGAGCCTTATTTCATCTGATCATTAGTTATAAAATTAGTTCTTTGGGAATACCATCTCCTTGGAGAATCAGACAAGTTGAGAAAATTTCCCTCTGGGGAATCACTGGTTTAATATTCAGATTCAATTCTTTTCTAAATTTCTGGTGTGCGTCTCTAGTATATTGAGTAGAGAGTTGAAGACATTTAGTAGACTATATCATCCGTCTGAAATTTGTGTTTTGTCTGGGAATGTGAAGGCTGAGCTGCTAAAAGTAGAAGCATATTCCTCCCCAACTAGCTCTGAGCTGCTTGCCCCTTTCTGAAGCACTTTGCACGCAGCACCATTATGTGTAAGGCTAATTTTGCCACACACAGGTGCTTTGCAGCACTGCTCCCCATGTGAACACAGCTTCTCAGACGCCAAAGTCTGTGCCCCAAGCCCCACATTAGCAGTGCCCTCATGTACATCCTGTTTCCCAGCCAGGATGAAGCAACTCAGTGATGGCCATCCAGCACAAAGGGCAGAAACCCATGTCAGAGGAGTCCCTGATACAATGTGCACCAAGAGTGAAGAGTGGTGGGAACAGAAAAAAATGTCTATTTACATCTAAAAGGAAGCTGGACACGAGAGTGAGGTGTAGAACATAGAGCTTCTGGAGGAGGGGAAGCCTCACCCACTGGTACCAGGGCACTCACTGGTGCCCCTGCAGAGGAAGGACTCCAGTCCCTGGGGCTCTTAATCAGGTATTTAATATAATTGATCTTATTACACTAAGCATATTACTGTTAAGCCTTCAGCTGTTAATGTTCAGTTGCTGTTGGAAGGGCCAGACCCAGCCACAAATCAGCCTAAAAGTGACATATCTGAAGCAGCAAGATGATACTTCTGAGAGTAATAATTGCTTTGACCAGGGAGTCTCTGAACAAGGACAGCAACAACTCATAAAAGCACCGAGTAGTCATTGTGGGAGACCTCTGGGACACGTGCCCCAAGGGCAGCTGTCTGCAGACATGCCTTCCTCCAGCCTCAGGCTGCAAACTGCCCACCCTAGACCCACCTGCTCCTTAAGCCTGAGCTCTGAATAACTCAGACAGGTCTGTTCTCCAATATCAGGGAGCAGCCTACTCTGAGCTTGCTATCATCAGGTTTACAGAGTTTTTCAACCCCTATTTATGCACAGGCTCTGCAATTCTCCATCCTCCAAAACACACACAAGCCTCGTTGGCCTCCAGCCTAGCTCTTACATCCTCCAGGGAAGCCAGAGCCCACCTTCATCTTCCAAGGCAGAGAATGGTTCCCTGCAGGCACCACTCAGCCCCCAGCAGAAAGCTTAACAAAATAAGCTTCCCTCCAGCCCAAATCCCAGGACTGCTACTGAACATACCAGCAAAGATCAACACCAAAAACCAGCACCTCCTCTTTGGGATTTCCAATCCAAACCTTCCAGCTTCTAAGGGCCCACTTTATCCAGCATGAGTAGTAACAGCAACTACCTGAAGGCCAATATGTAGGAGCTGTAAGTTGTTGGGGTTTTTTTGATGTCTAAATGAAAGATTTAACCACCCACCTGGTGAGGAGTTTATCAACTCAGGAGGTTTCTGTGGGTATCTGGGCAGTGATGGTGAACAAGGGATCAGAGGCAAGTAAGCGGCTCTGGCTCTGGCTCTGGCTCTGGCTCTGGCTCTGGCTCTGGCTCTGGTTCTGGCTCTGGCTCTGGCTCTGGCTCACTCCACCCCGCAATTTGTGGAACCAGGCAGAAACCATGCTGGGTTGCATTCACATCACCTACTTTTCTTTGTGTCACAGGGGTTTTTTCTAGAGGTTTTAATATTGGTCAGCTCCTTACATACTATTTGTTTAAAGGGGACCTTATTTTGAATACCCTTTTTTGACATTATCAGCTGCAATTCCATAACTTAGAGAGGCTCAAATTATCTAATGTAAAATCTCAAAAACTGTGTATTTGAGGATGTTTTTAAATTTCATTTTCCTAAGTCTTTCTAGGGCAAAATTATGACCTTGAAGTTGAAAGATGGAATAGAATTTAAAATAAAAAGTATCAAACATTAGCTTTCAAATATCAGCAGTGAAGACCCAGGGCTCTAAAAGTATCCTTGAATATTTTGAACCAGAACAGTATTATAAGAGCCATCTGTGCTAAAATTATTCATCTCATTGTTTTTACACATGAGGTGGAAATCTATATTTGCAAAGTATTGCATGTGATTTAAGCACCCAAGAGGAACTGAAAGAGAAAAATTCAGCTCTGAAGATTTGGTTTATTGAAAGTAAATAACTGAAAACAGGGTGATTGCTGATTCATTCAGTTTGTGACCAACTCTGTCATCATCACTTACTTGATTTCCTTCTCTGCCATACCTCTCTGTTTCACAACGGACAGACAAAACGGTGCATGGAAGGGTCCTTGGAAGTTGTAGTCAGTTATCAAGAACACTCAGATCTGTGACTGAGAGCTGTGGAAAATCCACTGACTTCAAGTGTAAGACACAGCTGGCTTGAGCTGCTGGTAAGCAGGAAAAGGGCAGGTAAAGTGAGATCTGTGTCACAGGAAAAAAAAAAACAAAAAAAAAACCTGATTGGATTTCACAACATTGCCTGCAGGATGCCTCTGTCAAACCGGTCCTAAGGAACAGGCTGAGAAGTCCTTATTGCTACCAAGCCTATCCTGCACCCTGCTGGTGGAAACCAGGGGCAAGGGATGGTAAATCCCATGGCAAAGGATTCCCAAAAAAGTCCTCCCAATGCTCTCATTCCTTTCTCCTACCACAGGAAGAGGGTTTTCCTGGACTGAAGCTGTTCTCGCCCAGGAACTCCCTCCAACCCCACTGCAGAGGCAGAGGAGGCTGTGCATGGACTGCCTGCCATGGGATCTCTCCTGGCCTGGCTTTCCCAGGCCATTTGGGCCAGCAACATTAACAAAAGCAGTTTAAGGCCGTAAAGTATGAGTCATGCATCCTGTGACAGCCTTTGCACATAGGCACTCAACACTAGGATCCACCATGTGCCACTGTTTCCGTGTCCCAGTAGCCTCCAAACCAGTGCCACTCAGTTCAGTATAGTGCACATTGTGCCTGGCAACTTGCACTGGCTCTTTAATGGAGTTTTCTGTCCCATAGAAGCAGAGCCCAGCCATGCAGAAATCTCACTGATGGCTTGTTTCATACAGCCTCGGTCCTGCTGGGGAAAACCGGTGTTGGAATAGGAAGCCTGATCTTGGATAGCCCAGGGGCTTGCAGCCTGGGTTTGAGGCACAGCCTTTGGTTTCTGAGATGCTCTCTGAAACATTATCCACAGCTTGTTAATATGACCTGCTCTGAGAAGCCTGCAGAGCACAAAGCTATTCTATTGGGAAGTGCTCAGCTACTCAAGACAAACCAGGAAATAAAATGGGATGAAATATAACAGCTTCAATAAATGCAGCATTCTGCTGTATTATCCCATTTGGAAAGGCTAAACTAAATCCAGTGGTGAGAAAAATCTTGATTTCACTCCTGATTTAGCATTGTCAAGGCTTCCATGAGATTACACTACACAAACAGGCTGTTACCAAATTAGTTGACTTCAGGCGCTCCCCAGCTCAATAAGCAGTTGGATCACTATGGCCGTGTTTTGCTCTGAACTGCAGTAGGCTTTCGGGTGACTCCCTGTGAGCAGCAAGAAAGCAAAATATCACTCTCTTATTTCTGCCTTTTTAGGGCCAAAACTGCTGTTCTCTCCCCTTCTGCGCCCTGGCACGAAGATCTAGACAAGGATAGTTCACCACCATTGGTAAAGACCATCTCCACACAGGGAAGACATGACCTTCACTTTCCAGTTTCCTTCTCTGTTTTCTTTTTTCTTTTTTTCTCTTTTCACCATTCCTTTCTCCAGAAAGTCCCCCCAGCAACAAGACAAAATTAATACTTGCAAGGAGTGCCTCACCAGACTGCAAATGCCTCTGCTCTTTATCCTAAAATAATTCTCATGTGAGTGACTAGAATTGCAAATTGTTTTACCTTAGCCAAATGTGGGACTTAAAATTATTAAGGATTTTAAAAGAGGCCAGAGAGTGCCCAGAAATGCCACTTTCACCTAGAGTGAAGCATGACCTCTGCAGGGCATGGCTGTGTCCTCTGTCACTCCTGAGGGTGGCTGTCCTGCCTAGAGCAGGGGGCATGGAGTCAAAGCTCTTATGAGCCTTTTTCAATGCAGGTGGCTTTCTTTGATCCCAGGAAGAGCTGCATTTGTATCAGATAATGGCTCAGGGTGATTTTTGAAGCTGGCAGACCCATGCTGAGCTGGCTGGTGAAAATCACCCTGGGTGATTTTCAGGTTGCCAGAGGAATGAGATGCAGTGCTGGGCACAGGGACATAGTCCCACCAGCTGCGGATAGTTCAGGGTGGCTCTTGTCTCAGCAGATTGAATTTGTCACCTGCAAATATCCTCATGATAGACATTGCACTGTATTTGGTCTTAAACACACTTGTGCACATGTTCCCATCAGTGGGGTCACTGATTCTCTCATATGCTGCCACTAGGTTGAACACTTTATTTTAGTCTCCCAACAGCTAAAAGATGCTACAAAGTGCTGCCTTCCTTTTGTGAAGGTGGAAATGCTAATCTCCAGTCTGGGGGGAGCCCTACCAACCTACCTATGTACCCCAAAACCAGCAGCTCAAGTAGTCCAGAGCCCAGAGAGATTTTTGGGTTCAGAGGCAGAACCATGTGACAAAGCCCAGAATGCAAATCATCCAAGAAACTGTTAGCAACCAGATCAAATCCAACATTTGCGCTGAGCATCTCAGCAGTACAGTGTGACAAAATATCCACTCCAAAATTACTAAATCTGGAGGAAGTTTAAATCCAGAAACAAAACACTTATACTTGAATCAGCCAGTTTTTAGAGTGTGTGTTCATGGGTGGGAGTTTATGTGTTTGTATCCCATGCACACACATTTGTATGCACTCATTAACTACTGCAATTTCTAAAAAAAGTTAAAATCTGAGATCACAAGAAGTAAGAATCACTCATATTAGCTGGATTTTTCCTAGGCAAAGTCACAGCCGAGGTTGGCACCACAATTTGCATTTACTCTGCCCTTTTCCCACAGACGGCATTTTGGGGCAAAAACAACTAGTTTAGTGAAGCTGCAGAGAGCCAGCCCATGCCAGGGGCAAATTCCAGGCCTGGCCTAAATGTGTGTAATTCACATTCAAATCAGCTGAAGTTATGCCAGCCTGCTCCAGGACTGACCCAGCTCCTGCAGCATTCCTCCTCAGATTGTTCCCAGCCTGTCACTGTGATGAGCACACGCTCTCAGGATTTTGGCATAGGAGTGAGGTGAGGATGGCTCCGGCCACGCCAATCAATCACAGAGCCTTACCTTGGACAGATCTGAAATCAGGCACCGATTTACCAACTTCCAGGCTGATGAGGCGTGTGACAATCAGGAGCATTTGGGGATACATATTTATGTTTCCAGAAATGAAAACACATGGAGCTATTAATAGATGAATCTAAAAGCATCCCTGAGACCGTGTGAGGTGTCATCATCTGGCAGCACCTCACTGTACCCACTGCTGGGAACATAATCATGTGGGTTGTCATCGTGCACCCACTCGTAGCAGCAGCACAGGCTCAACCCCACTCTGGGGCCAGCTTAGTCTCCACCAAAGAGGCAGCAACATTTTAACTCCCCTCCAAAGAACTTAGAGAGGGAGTCAGTGCTGGAGCCTAGCCACAGCTATGACAGGGATGGATTTTCTTCTTACCAACTCAGCTGTTTCCACCTTCCCTTAGGAGACAGGATCCCATTTCCTCTCTCCCTGGGCAGACTGAGGAAAGCCTGGAGCCACCCTTTGGTTTCATGACAAAGGTACACTTGGGAGCAGGAGGGCACCTGTGAAGGATGCTCCTCAGCTAGGTGCAATGCTGAAGGAGGATGCAGAACTTAACCTTGCTCTTCTTTTCTTGGAGAAGGACCTGGCCAGGGTTGGGAAATGGCTGGGCCAGTGTCACCTTGATGCCTAGACCTTGTCAGCATGTGACCTGGGAGACTGGGAAGCACTTCTCATCCCCTGCATCCAGGGCCAGAGAATTGGGTAGGATTTGGCTGCACAGGCCAGGTGCCCAACGCACTGTACATCAATACTCATCATGAGGAACAGAAATGCAATGTGTGTGTGTCCATTTTTTTTAATGTCTACTCCTCTGTCCCCCCTGCCATGAGTTCCCCTTGGAACTGCAGGCACAAAGGACTGTTTTCCAGCTCTGAGGGAGTTCTTATCCAAATAGGCAAGGCTGTACAAGAGGATACTGTCCTTTTCCAATAACCTCTCTCACATCTCTGCTGTTGCCCTGTAGAGGTGAAGGTGATGGCAGAAAACAGGCTGAATACCCACTGCTAAAATGTGACAGCAGGAGAGGAAGGTGGCCTGAGTAGCTGATTCCTGGTTAAGACCTCAGCTCCTGGGTATGGCAGGGTGCTGAGCTCCTAGGGGTTAAATATTATTTAAAGCCAAAAACATGAAATAAATGAGCAATTTTGCTTTTTAAAATTCGTACATTTTAGGGGAAAATTTTTCAAATAAATTAAAATAAAGGTATTTCACATCTAATCTGTTCTTGTCCTTTAGTGCAGTCAGCTGGCACCCTCTTCAATTTCTAGAAGGTCATTCTACTATAAGGCTGTTTCAAATAGCTTAAAATTAGTTACAGATTTATAAACAATTATATATTTATGTAGGATGGGGGATTTTCCTTAATACGCACTTAATGAGACACTCAGAATATGAACTAGCTATGGTCTGGGATTTTGTTCATTTTTATGGTGTTTCTACCCATTTATTTTACGGGCTCTGGGGAGTGGAGGCTAAAATTGAGAGCTTGTAAGAGGTTATAAAAGAAAAGAACGGACATATTTTTCACAGCAGTTTGAATAACCAGGTTGAAGAAAAGAAAAAAAAAAGCAGCAATGCCTTTTATTCAAATCTTAGGCAATTGCTTTTTCCCAGTGCTGGACTCAGGCATGGGGACCTGTGTTATTTTCTCATGGGCTTTTTTCCATAGCACCTCATGAATGCAGCCCAGTGCTCACCAGTGTGAGAGCATCTCCTTTATCTGCAGCCCTAGGAGGCAGGGGCTGTCACTGTCCCCTCCTTAGGGACTGGGCCATGCAAAGGAGAGGCTGCAAAGAGCCAGGGCCCCAAGCAGAAAGCCCCAAGAGCCCACTCATGGGGCTGCATGGCACTGTGCCTCTCTCTGGATATTTAAACCATCACTCCTACCAACATCTATCAAAGCTGCAGGCACCTGGCACTTTTGGAAATCAGATTTTCAGGTCTTCAGCAGGCATTCAGAGAAAAAGAAAACACATTTATGGGCCACCTGCAGTCAGACATCATGGAGGTCCAGACACAGATTTGCACAAACCAGTTCATCATGACGGATGGTCTGAGTACCCAGCAAGCCAAAAGCTCAAGCTCATTCTGTGTGGCTGATTGCACATCTCACATGCACCACTTCCAGCCCCTGTTTTTACAGAAAATATCTTGAAAGGAGAGGAAACAGCTGGTGAATAATTCATTGTGTACCCTCCCGGTTGTACTGCAGCCTCTCCTCAACAGGCAGGGTTATCTGTACCACCACGAGCCATTCCCCCAAGGCCTCTGGAAACAAAGACTCCCTTTCTGCAGCTGTTTATCCAAAGGACATGGAGAGAGCTGCAGGGGGAGTTGGAGAAATAGCAGTAGTATAAGATCCCATTCAGTGTAATCCCTTCTCAGGGAGCAGAAGTTACCTCTGGACAAGGAGGGTTTGGGACTCACAGCCACATTCCAGGTTTATCTGCCAGCTCTGTTCCCCTCACCACTGAGTCTTCTCCCAACTTGTAATGATCCATCCCCTTGTATAAGACACTGCTTCTGGACTTAGTAACAAACCTGAAGTTGTGAAGATTGAAGAATTATGAAAATTAAAGAAACAAGCAATAGAACAAGAGGAAACAGCTTCAAGTTGTGCCAGGGAAGGTTTAGATTGGATATGAGGAAAAATTTCTTCACTGAAAAGGTGGTCAAGTCGCCCAGGGAATGTGCTGCCCAGAACTGGTTGCCCAGGGAAGTGGTGGAGTCACTGTCCCTGGAGGTATTTAAATGATATGCAGATGTGGCACTTGGGACATGGTTTAGCGCTGACTTAACAGTTAGACTCAATGATCTTAAAGGTTTTTTCCAACCTAGCCAGCTCTCTGTTATTAAAAAAAATGAGCACAGTGGAGGGGAAAAAAGGAATATTTTGAAGGGTAAACAGCAGGGCTGGGCACTGCAGGATGTAATGGAGACAAGGAGAGACTCTTGGGAGGAGCTGGGGCTGTGCTGAAAAGCTGATCAGAAGTATGCTGCCCCTTGGAATGTCATGCTACCAAGCACCTACTGGCATCCTCTACCTGGAACTGGTGGCACAGAGCAACCCTGGGGGATGTGGCAAAGAGCGTGCTGGCTCCAGGGAATGGTTTTTGGGGAAACCCTCCAAGCGGCCATTCCCTGGGACAGGGCTGCCAACCAGGATAACCATACTGCTCATCTTGTGCTGAGGACCTCAGTCATCATCTCACTTCCAGCTCACCCTGAACTGGTGGAAAGTTCTGATACTGCACCTCCCAGCCCATAACTCACACATCTATTAGTAACTGACAACCTAGTATAATTTTTGCCATCACATGCAGTGCTGTAGATGTTGCCAGAGTCCAGCTTGGGGAATATTTCTCCAATATATCTTTAGATGTAATTAAAAAAAAAAAAAGGACTCTTCTCAGCTACCTGCCCCAATCAGCCTGCAGCACGGAGAGAGACCAGGGAGGGGTTTGGAAGTGGCTTTTTCAGAGTTGCAGTAAACCCATCTCCAGGCCCCTGCTGCCAGCCAATGCTGCCTGTTGCGAGCTGCACAGATGCAGAGGGAGGGAGAATGTTGGTTGAAATCCTGACAGACTTTATGTTAATTCACCAAAGAGCATTTTAGACCATACATGGACACTTAATCGAGTGGGAAAGACAGCAGTGAACACAACATTCAATTATGGGAAAGAAAAACGAAGTCTTTTACCCTGCATTTGGCGTTCTCCCAACACACAGAGTTAATTGTTAGGAGGGTATATTAGAAGGCAATGAAGGAGAAGATTGAAAACCCTGATTATGCCTAGGTCCTGAAAATGCTGAATTTATTGAATTTCACATGAGAAAACACAGTCTGTGCTACAGTGAGGGTTGTGCCAGCAGCCAGCTAAGGGCTCAGGGGTTCTGTATGTGCATGTAAGAGGGGAACAAAGCACCCCAATTGCTTTATGAGCCTCTGCCAACTGCTGGCCAAGCCCCACTGCATCCCTAAAATGGGGCAGGTCAAAATATACTCATGTAGATGCTCTTCGTGTAGGTAATGCACAAGGCCGGCACATTTCTCAGGACCTCAGTTTTCCTTCAGAAAAGGATCTAACCAGTTAAAGCTGGAACAAGCATTTCATCTGTGACCTCTGTGTAGTACATTTAGTTGCATTTGCCTAAATTTGGCTAGAGCCTGAAGCAACAGCAAGCCCAAATGCTTTGGCAAGCACTGGCACAGATATCCATGAGATAACAAGAGTGGTGAGGCTGGATCACATGAAGGTCCATCAGTCCTGGGTGCACCCAGAAGAGGGGGTATTACCAGAACAGAGAATCAGCTAAAATTCTCCCGCAAAAAATCCCACTGCCTCCAACAGTTTGATTCTTAGGCATGTCCTTGGGCTGTGGTGTTGCCTCAGTGTCCCTCAGCATGTTTCACCATGAATTTTTTCAGTTGTCCCTTGAGCCACATAAAATTTTAGCCCCGTTTTTCTTCATGCCTCATCATGAGTGAGGAGAAAAGTTTTATCTGGCACTGACCCGTGCATGTAGTCATTATATCATGACCCATGGCCTAACATATCTCCCTGGGAAACTCCCCAGATTAGGTCCCACAAAGGAAAAGGAGTGCCAATAATTGCCAATTTCATCATGCCATTAACAATCCCATCTGCTTTTGCTGAAGACAGTAGAATTTTCTCCAGATTTTAGCAGAGCAAGATACTTTTTTTTCTTCCATTTTTTCAAAACATGAAAAATTCTCATGGATAAATGAGCTCCAGCTGATGGGGCACCTGCAGTAGCTGTCACTGTGCTGCAGGGGGGAACCTTTGGCTGCTGATGCAGTCGCAGCTGCTGCAAGTGGGAACAGGCACTGCAAGTGAACTTTGGCCAGAATGCCGGTGGGAAGAGCCCTGGTGATTTGTACCGTGGTCCCAATTATATTACAGGAAGCTTCTGGTTTTTCTATTTTTAAACAGCTTAGGAAAAACAGTCCTACAGATTAAAATAATTTTTAAAACTGAAAAAATCAAAAAAAAAAAAAAAAACCCAACCAAAAAAAAAAAAGCAAAATGGAAATAATCTGACATTTGGGGTAAGATAGCCAAAATTGTTGGTGTGCTTCCTTCAGATCACATTGTGATCAAATTCAGATTTTTGTGCCTGACCAATGTCACTGGAAATACCCAAATGGAAAACCTGAATCCTTCTCATAGACACAGAGTCAGGCTGTCACTGCAGAGGGAGAAGTCCAGCAGAAAATGATAATTCTAGCTCCTAATGAAGTGCAGTAAACCAGACGGAACCCAAAAGGCTTATGTAACAGTGGCACACCCCTCACACGGCAGCCAGGTATGTGTCCCAGCCCAGAGAGCACTTGGCACTCACTGAGCTCTGAAGTGAACCCCAGCAGCTCCGACAGGAGTTAAGCTCAGAGTTGAGCCAGCCCCACGCTGCTGCTCTGGGTGGCTGTGGGAGGCCACACATCTCTCAGGGCCAGCCTGAGGACACACACAGCTCCCGGGATGAGGAGCTGAGGCAGGAAGGTGCAACACCCAGCATCAATTTGTTGCTGGAGATCTCAGGGGAAACTGCTGAGCCGCAAAAAACAAATTGACAGAGACTCCATCCTGAGCAGCCAAACACACTTTTGGTTTTGGCTTAGATTTGTCAGGTGCCTGACCCAGCTTGTGCTGAGCAGCGAGCACAAGCCAGCCGTGTTTACCAGGCTGGGGGCAGGCAGGAAGGAGCACTGTGCCTGTGCCAGCCCAAAGCCCGTGGCCAGAGCAGGAGAAGTGGAACCAGTAGCGCTGGCTCGACCCCACATGCTGGCAGCATCTGCCCCTCATAAAACAGCTTTTAAGTAAATAATTAAGTTTGGATGGCTTTTTTTTTAAAATGACACAAGAATAAATCTCTCAACTAAAATGTCCACTATGCTGTTTAAAGTTTGATTTAAACACTTCCCACTGCTTCTTGATTATTTATCCCTCTCTCTGGGATTTTTTGAGAAACAATTTTCCACTTTAGACTGTACAAACATTTTCTTATGAGGACTTCTTTGAGGAAGGGGCTGGCTGATCATTTGCAAGAGTGTTGATCCCTGGGGCCATTGCCAGCGCTGCTGGGTAATGCTCCAGGAGACCTGGCAATAATTCACCCCTAAGCTGTGCATGCCCTCAGTCACATCAGATTTTCAAGAACTATATCAGTGTGGAACCACACGATGTCCTGCCTGGGTCAGTAGGAGGAATGTGTGAGCCCACACCTATGGGCAGGTCACACAAGCGAGAAATGAAGGTTAGAAAAGTGCAGAAGCCAGGCAGCAGTTAAACATGGGTGAACAGATTCCTTCTTTTTACAAGGATTGAGAGGAATTGTTTGCCTTTAGTTTGCAGCAACAACCATGCTTCAGATCTTCATTGCGCTGCCAATGCAAATGTCCTCAGAGAAACCCAGGAAGACCTCTGCATATAAGGAATAAGGAGAGATCTCAAGATAGAAAAAAAAAAATCTCAGAACAAAGCCACCTCAACTACAACACTTAAAATGGAAGTCAAGCTGAAGATTGAAAGACTGGCCTGCTCCAAAAGCACATATTCCTGTTCCCTGTACAACAAGCAGAGGGTGGTTTCAGTTCAGCCATGGCTGAGCCACTGCAGATTAAAACTCAGTGAAGAATGTGCTATTTCAAAAGCAAAGGAATTTTGACCTCTTGGTGGCTCAGCTTCTCTGGTGTCTCCAAAATGTTTGTTTATAAGTGGGAAATGACTAACTGCCCTGTGCAGAAATGAAGGTAGTTGAGGCTCCAGCTTTGGGAAGTTGCCCATTCAACAGACGGGCAGATGGGGCTGGGAAAGCCCTGTGAGTGCAGGGGCTGGAGGCAGCAGAGTGGATAAAGCTCCATCCTCACCACTGCAAGTGACCCAAGGAGCCCAGCTTCTGACATCTGCTTCAGCCCACTGAAGGAGCCCTGAGAGAAAACCTGAATGTCACATCCCACTGCTCTGACCTCACCTCACCCACCACCACCATCCTCACACTTCTGCTAAAAATATCCAGCCCTCAGATATACTTAATCTCTCAGAGCACAAACCAAGCATCAGAGAAGCAGTCCCTTCCCCCCCCCCCAGACGACAAAAAGCTAGAAGTGGCAGCACCAGGGAAGCTTGCCTTGCCTTTATATCTCCACAAGCTCTCAACTCTGAAACCTAATGATGGTGCTAACACAGCAGCTACTTTTGGCTTGCTTCCAGGGACCATTGCAGCAGGGTGCCAACCGCAGTGGGCTTGTGCCACTATCCCATACTCCTTCCACAAAGCCCCAACCCATCAGAGGGAGCATCCAGCTTCATGGCAAATATTTGCCAGGACACAGCCACTGCAGAGTGCCAGAGACTGAAAACCTAGAAGGTCACCTCTATCATAGCACAAACTACAACCCACACAACACAGCCTTGTCTCACTCACCAAGAACAGCCCAGACACTGGGAACAACAGATCAGCACCCTCTGGGAGACCATGGATGCCAGCAGTAACTTAAGCAAAGCTGCTTTTATTCTATACAAGCAAGCAAAGACCTTGAACTCTTATCAGGCACTTATCACCAGGACAACCAAGAAAGGTGCTCGAACCCTGGCCACTACGTTTTTCTTTCTGCTTCACAGAATACATGAATTGCAAGAACAGGCTGTCTCCAGGAGCATTTGTGCCTCAGAGATGGCAGCAAGGTTTCCAGGGTAAACTCAAATGAACTCTTACATCTCTTGTGAGCTTAACCCAAACACAAGTCTAAGGGATCTCAAACGCTGACATCATTTAAAAAACCCAACCCCACAGCGTCACCTCTCCCAAGCACAGGCCTTACTCCAAGGCTTACCTCCCTTTATCACACTGATATATTAGCCCAGACCCACTTTCCTCAACGGTTTACACTGAAACACCTCCTGTGAACCAGGACATAGGCACTTCTTATTCTGCCATCCCCGGTTTGGGGGCAGGAGAATGGGGCTAGAGGCTGATAGCGACAGAGCAGAGATGTGAAGTGGTGAATCTGAGTCATTTTGTCTGTCTCCTGCAATGCTTCTTAGCATGACTGAAATTCCCACTCGCACTGTTGGGCGCTGCAGCAGGTGCTGCCATACTCAGCTCTCAAGAGCCACTGAACAACCCCCACTGGTGACAGAGCACGTTGGCAATTGTGGGGTATGCAGTTGCGATGGGTAGTCAGGTTGGGTTCTGCTCACAGTGCTGCAAAAAGTCTGAAGGAGCCCAAGACCTTGTCCAAGTGTGCTTCACACCTTCCTGCAGTAAAAAACCTACATGTGCTCCAAGCACTCGGTTCGCTTCAACAGTGGCTGCTCCACTGTGGGCAGCCCTGCTGCACAGATGGAAGGCAATGGTGAGCCCAGTGAGCCTGTCCTGGTCCCAGTATCCAAGCAGGTCTACAGGAGAGGTCTAGGGAGCAGAGCCAAAGGGGAAGAGACCTCTGAGGCCTCTGCATGGCTCAGGTGGTGGCAGGGAACAAGCTGACCTTTGTGCAGTGCTTAGCAGCTGAGCTGAGGTGTTTCTCAGCTTCACTATTTACACGTGGCTAGTTTTTGTCATGTATCTCATCTCCCAATTACTTTACATCATCTTTTTAGACCTTTTTTATTTCTGTTTTCTGGGATGGAGGCATCACAAAACTCTTGCAACACCTTGGAAACATCAGTCCTCCCATTTCCCTAAATTGCATATGGAGGAGCAGAGGGAAATCCTGGCAAGGGAAGCTTGGACCCTAATGCCCCAGCCACTTAATAAGCCATGAGTAGACATACTAATGGACAAATCTGTTCAGACAGTTACAATAATTTTTATGCAAAAGCAGTGCTTCCAAATGGAGAGCTCCAAAAAATGATGCTAGTGCTGAATCCCGCGGGTAAAAGGCATTGCCACCCTGATTTTAAGCACCTTTATGTGCACAAAATTATCTATGTAGGGGATAGCTACTGACTTAGAAAAAGCAAATAAGAAGACCCTGCTATGAACTCGTTATGGTTTAACATCCTGATTGTCCTTGGATTTGAAAATTTAATTAGAAAGTAATTACAGAGAAACCGGAAATATTGCAGAGGCCTCATCACCAGGCCCGGGAGGTTTTCTTGGCAGCAGAGCAGCTGCACGCAGCACTAGAAGATTTCTGACTACTCTTTTACAGAGCAAAAGACAGACTCTTTCTAAATACCACTCTGCAGCAAAAAGGCTTTTGACTGATAATCTAATCTTTTTTCAGGAAAACAGGACAGGTTTCCTGTTGGGATGTTGGCGGCAGAGCTGTGGAGGCTGCAGTCACCATTGGAGTTAACTGCTGCACCGCAGCCACTTCCCACTGAAGGAAGCTCACGACAGAGCTGCCCTCTTTCTTCATCCCTGTTTGTTATTTCAACAGACCCAGCAGCAGCCAAGAGCAGAGAGAATGAACAAATGGGAATAAAAATAAGTTCTCTAAGACACACAAAGCATTAGCCAGTTCTTTTTTTAATCTTTCTGCTTGGCCATATATCTATTGTGTTTTACAACTGAAATAGCAGAGGGGTTTCTTACAGCAAAGCCAGATCAAATACAACCCTTGGGTGAGCATTATGCTGTATGTACCAGCCTCTAAACAAAAGTGAGGTGGCTGCTTTGCTTTATCTTAGACAGGAGTTTGTCCTGCAATGAGCTACAAGGTCAGAACAGTTCCATGCTGAACAGCAGGATCTAAACAGCCACACATGGCACCAAAATTAAATATACAGTAATCACAGGTGAACTCAAATCATTTACGCCCAATGGTTGGAGAGGTAATTTCTGAGTCACAGAGTCCTGCTCACATCCCAGCCACAAATGCTTTGGGGAAAAGAAGGATAGTTAGGGTAATGCTCCCTGTGGCAATCCAAGTGTCTACACAGTGAAGCTTCTGCAGCAAGAAGATATCTCTGCTTTGCTCCAAAGATGCTCCATCCCCCCAAACCTCATCTAGAGAAGGGGATCTACACAGCCCTGACAAGTACAGCCTGCTCCAGAAACCAGGAGTTTGTGAACATACTGCTAACACTACATACCTACACATCCCTCAGGTTTATGCAGAGCCATTTCAGCATTCCCGGCAGCATTGCTTGGAATTTGGGTGCTGCTGCATCAGCAGGCCTGGGCCCTACAGCCTGAGAGACCACAGGTTTCATTCAGGCCATTTATAGCATATTATAAACAGAGGATCCTGCTTGTTTTGGCACATAGTGAGTGGCAGGTTCTGCTTCCACAAATAGCCTGGGAGCTCGTGAGGACAGGCTCACATCAACTGGCCTGAAAAGTGCTGGGGTTAAAATGACACCAACAGGGAACAAGAAGGTGTCCACAGCCTGGCCAGAAACTGGAGTGAATAAGCCTGGATACTGACCTCTCTGGGGCCAGGCTCTGCTTTAGCAAAACCTTTATCCTACTTATCTATAGGAAAACTGAGCTTTCATCCTGCACCTTCCTTAAGGGTTTTAAGTAGCAAAATGTAATAATCATAGGTATACTTTTACAGACAAACAGATGACTTTGTAATGATTTTAAGGCATGTTCATGATGTACAGTACAAAAGGCAGGCAACTCATAGGTCCTTAGGAAGCTGAGGGCAACAAGTTCACACTGAATTCAACTGGGCACCTGCTCAGAGCAATTCCCACTGGGGAAGCCATCCTATTCTCTAATTATAAAACACTGCATCATTTTCTAACCTTTGGATATTATTGATTTTTTTTCAGGTGGGGAGAGAGAAATGCCAAGTGTGATGTCAGCAGGCAGCAGTACCTGGCGCAATTGCTCTTTCTCAAAGCTGAGCACTGAATGCCAACTGAAGCACGGCTGGATATTGCACCCTAAGAGACAAACTACATTGTGCATATTTGGGGCAATGGAAGCAAGGGTTTGACCCCTTGTGCCCTTGGGGGTTGCTCTGCCAAGGCCAGGTTGCTATATCATTATGATAAGGGTAATCCTGTTAGGCAAACACATCAAACAAATAGTCATTCCTGATTGCAGACCTTGTCTAGGCAGATCTAACCATGGGTTAAAAATCTGCTGAGTGTGCAGTACTGTTGCACAGCACACCAGGGGCTGAGAGAGGGATACGTGGGGGCTTCTGTGCCCCAGGACCCCATGCAGGCACTCTCTAATGTGCAGGCTAATTCCTGGAAATGTCTAAAAATTGCAACAGAATAAGTTCCCTCTCTTTCCCCTTCACTTCTTGTGTAGAAGAGGACAGATGACTCTTATGTCAGCCTGTTTTGCTTCTATATTTATGTCCTGCCTCAGGCTCACAATGTTCAGCTCAGATGCAATCCAGTCTGGTCGTATTAATACATCTGGGAAAATATTTTTAACAACCAACATGAAGCTGAAGGCCAAAATCATCCACAGGCACCAGGAGCTCTCTGACCCCTCTTGACTGCTTGCTTATGAAACAGAAAGGCTCCCCAAATGGTACTTTTTAGTGTTTTAAGGGACAAGAACACTTTTCAACTTTCCTCTGTAACATGCTGGATGAAATTTAATCTCTGCTGCAACTCCAGGAGTTTCCCTAAGTTTCAAAAAAGATGAACGCAGCTCTTTCATTACAGGTGCCAAAATCAAGGCTTAATGAGGGGTGGGCTGTGAACCCAGCCAGGGTGAAGAGGACACTGGTGACAGCCTGCGAGCATCCCTGAGGGCTTCTGAGACAGCTGCAGCTGAAGGAGCTCATTACCTTGGTGCCCACCTCACTCTGCCAGACTACTTTTCTCTATCAAGGAACTAGAATAAAAAATAAGTTTCAAAGCCTTAAAAATTGGGTCATCCCACTGTTGGGCATCCTCAACAGATCTGTGACACCAGTTGAACCACTTATCCAGCCTCTCATCAGCTGGGACTGATGTCTGACAACAGTCAACCCTCACATTATATACTTCCTACATAGCCAGTGGAGCAATTTACTTTCCAAAACAAAATGCATTAGAGCTTCACTTGGGCTCCCAAGAATCACAGATGGGTAAGGTTGGAAGGGACCACTGGAGGTCATCTAGTCCAACCCCACTGCTCAAGCAGAGTCCCCTGGAGCACATTACTCTGGATTGTGTCCAGGCAGCTTTTTAATATTTCCAGGGAACAAGACTCCTCAACCTCTCTAGGCAACCTACTCCACCAAGAATCATTTGGGATGCAGATTTTGGAATTTGCTCAGCAGCAGCCAGGAAACAAGAGTAACAAGAGACGACTTGCTCACTTTGCTGTTTCCAAAGCAGATTTTTCTTTCATGCCATGGGTCAGGATGGAGCTGATCCTATAACGCAGCAGAGAAAGCAGAGCAGCAAAGGTTATAGGCAGCTCAGGCTCAGTGCAAAATGGTGATTCACACAAAATCAAGCAAGCAGAGAATGACTATAATACAAATAAAGACTGAGGAGGAAGAAGAGGTGGATGCTGAGCAAGACAGTGCAATGGTAAGTGGTGAGAACAGGGTGAGGTTCAAGGCTATGACTCCTCTCTGAGACAAGGTGATGTTGTCTGATGGTTCCAGCAAGGAAGCGAGGACCATTGCCCCAGCCCAGATCACCACTGACTCTCTAATCAGCTGTCCTGTTTCTCACATGAAAATATTTTTGCACTTCCCAGGAAAACTTCTGTCTCTTTTCCAAAGTGATTTGATATTCTGAAATGACAGGACAGCCTTTTGCCAAAATGCTCCCCCAAAAAATGGAGATGGGCAAAGAGACACACAAAAGACACCTACATGGTAGGTGTTACAGACCCAGGTGGGTATAGGAGGGAGTGCTCTCCTCTCTGCATCTGATATACAACAGCCATCCACAGTGAACATCCCTCACTCAACACCATGCAGGAAGAAGATGTGTATTCCTCCTTATCAAGCAGCACTGGGCAGCTTCCCTTGCTGCCTTCCCATCCCTGGTGCTGCAGGCAGCCAAGGGCCCTGAGATGATGGAAACAAAGGCCGAGATCATCAGGTGGGGAACCAACAGCAGCAGAAGAAATTAAACCGAAAGGTCTCTGAGAAAATGTTTGTGTGAGGCTTCCACGAGGTGTCAGCAACAGCTATTATTCATCAGAGCTGAACAGAGTGCCTGGGGCTGCCATCCGCCTCCTCACATGGCATGTCCTCACCAAGGAGAACAAATGCTGTCTAGTGACTGCCAGCAGCTCTGTGCCGTGTCTCCCCACAGGATGACCAATCTCTGTCCCCTGTCTAACACAGCAGAACAGAGGGTTCCCCACACAGAGCCAGAACCCCAAGGACCAGAACAACGTATTTGCATATTATCCCTGACCTAAAGAACTCACCAGGTCGAAGCAGTGTTTCTGCGCCCCATGTGCGGGTAGGACGCTGGTGGCACAGAGAGATTAAATTGAACATCAATGATGGACCTGTGGTGAGAGGGGGACATACAGTGTGTATATTCCAGTCCAGTGTCCCTACTGCCAAACCCCTGGCTCTCCTCATTCCTTACCTCACTCTGAAGATGTTCAGTTTTAGCTAAAAAGGATATTAGGCATTTCTATCTGACTTTTCGATGAAGATCCCAGAGGCTTAAAGTGAAGTCACAGCTGTGCTGCTCCAGCCCACCACGGGTCTGGAGCTGTTGTTCAAACTCTGCTGACTTTTGGTCCTGAGCCTGCCTCCTTCCAGAGGAGACTGGTAAGTGTTCGGAGTCAAACCCATGCACAAATTCCTTACAAGGACTGGAGTAAACCCTGTATCCTTCAGCCCTGTTCAAGGATGAGGCATGTACTCTTTGCCTATCTTCAATCTCACGCTCAAACCCAGTACTAGACCATGTTTAGTGTACTCCCTGATAGTGCCTATTTTTATTTTGCTCTTAATTACACCCACAGTCATTTCCATTAAGTCAAAATGATCCTGTCCTCAATTTAACAAAAGCCTTAGGAAGCAAATGACGTCTGACACAAAAAATGGCAGAGCTTTTTGCTTTGTCCGATTATGTGGTTGGGGTTTCCGTAGTATTAAGAGGGTTTTAGTTGGTCACTGGCTGGAGAAACCAAAGGATCAAGGTCCCGGAGGAGGGTGAAGATGAAAATAGCTCTGAGAGGACACGTCACGCTACTCAGAAGGGGTTGCACCGACGGAGTAATCTCCGTCATGTGCCAAGGAACCTGTGATAAGCCCTCTCATAGTCGGATCAGTAATAAGATCTGTTACTTAATTCAAAGTGATTAAAACCAGGCTGGACTGCAAACAAACAAGTCACGTTCATGGGTCTATGCAAAAAATCATACATATCAGAAAATTAAATCTTTTCTGGGCTGTCCTGTTACATCACTAATGCTGAGCACCCTATAAACAATTTTGGGGGCAAATGTAATCCAGTGTGGCCAACAAACAAGCTGCCTTTCCTATAGGCAGACTCCCACTTCAAATGTATGAGACAAATACAATTTTCAAAGGGTTACCCACCAGCTGCAAGGCCAAAAGGACTCCACACGCTCTGGCCTATTTTTCAGCCAGTGCTGGGGCCCAAAGCACTGGCTATGGTTGCAGCCATTCCCACCACCTCCATAGGAGAGTTTGGCTCATGAATAACAGTCCCACTTCTACACCAAAGACATTCATTTCCCACACAAAAGCCAATTTGGCTTTGGAACTATGCTAATGCCCTGCCTTTGGGCTCTGGCACCACTTGGCTTGCCCAGACATATGTGGAGGATGAGTAGAAAGGGCCAGGCAACCTGATTTATCACCACACTGGACATCCAAGTCAATGGCAACATCCTGGCAACCGCTAGAAAAAGATTTGGGATTCTGATCAGGGCATCCCCCAGAGCAGGCAGCACACAGAGAAGTGGCAGGTACCACTGCCATCAGCGATGGGCAGCAAGGCACGGGTAGACACAAAGGAGGGGCTGTAGAATCAGCTATTTTAAAACCATTTCTTTCAACCTTGCACTTTGGTACAAATTATCCCATGCCTGCAGTGATAGGACACAACGGACAGGCGAGGGCCCTGGTGATAGCAGGGATTGGTGAAGCGGCTGCCTTTAATGAGTTTTCACCTGGAATCGGAAATGAGCGGTGAAAGAGGATTTTCTGTGCCGTGGCTGACATCCAAGATGCCAAGAGCTGTGGTGGATCCGCGGGGATCCTCAGATGACGAATCGTGCTGACAAACGCTGGACGTAATTCTCTCCAGCAAAGCAGCTCAGTGGATGTTATCCTTCTTTTATTCTTGTCCCTCAGATGTGGTCAGCAAGAGTTTTAAGTGTGACAGTGGCATGCAGGATGCTGCCCGGTTCCCCCACCTGCCTGCACCCCCTCACATGGACTCCCAGGGTTTGTTGTGAGCATCATGTGGCAGGGAAGAAGTTACAAAGCAAACCAAGCACAGTTTAGGCATTGTTTCCCTGCCTGAATAGTGGTTCAGAAGAGGCATGACAAAGGGGACGGCTGTTCCTCACCAGCTTCGTACTCACTGGGGTCATCGGGACGGTTGGTACTGTGATGTGGGCTCCCTTCCCCAAACAGCTTCACAGAGAGGGCTGCAGGGAAGCAGAGCATTTCAGCCCATGTCTGGTGATCCCCCTTAGTGTGCATGAGCGTCTCCCATTCCAGTAGCAAACAGCAGCAGCTGGAGAACTCCAAGGACATAGAAACCAGAGCTGTGCCCTCTGAACCCATCAGTGGCTGGCATTGCCGACCTGCAGATGCCAGAGTCTGATCTTCCTGAGAGGACAATGGCTGCAAGCCGGGGAGTTGCTGGGGTCAAACACAGTGAGGAAGAGGGAAATGCTCTGAGGGGGATAGGGATGGAGCAGATCCCAGTATTTGCTGTCTTTAAGGAGGCCTCATAAAAGACCAGTAATGCCAGCACTTGCTTTCCCAGCATGTGACTCTTACCTGTGCACACACATTTGAGGGCCAAGGGGCTGCAGGTGCCCAAGGTGAGCCCCTGGTGCAGGGCTGCAGGCAGTGCCAGGCTCATCCCACGCTATGACCCTCTCCTCACTCTTCTGTAGCACAAACCTGACAGGTGCCTGTCAGCAGGAAGGGCTGCAGGCAAATGTCACTCTCTGGAGACAAGGGAGAGCCACAAGTTTAGCAACAAGCACACGTGCACACACGTGCGCTGGCCGAGGGGCAGTGCCAGGCCCCAGCCCGAGCCACCCACGGGGAGAGCAGGGGGCAAGCCGAGAACTGGCACAGGCCAGGCTGGGTCCTGCCGGGGTGGGCAGGGGGTGTGACACCGCCGGCCCCGGTATCCGTACACCCGGGCACTGCACGTCTGCAGCCTCCCACGCCCAGGAGCCCGGGTGTCCCACAGCCCCTGTACACTGGCCCCGCTGTGGCTCAGATGCCATATGCCCTTGTCCCATGTGTCCGGGCTCTGGTGTGCCCCGGATCCCACAGACTCAGGATCTCATGCCCACGGGACTCTGTGCCGTCTGCTCTCTGCATCCCTTATCCTCAGGGCCCCATACCCCCAGGACACCATTTACCTGCACTCCATACCTTTGGGACTCCATATTCCTGGGACCTCATACACCCAGGAACCTCGATCCCTACACCTCCTGGACCCCACACTTCCATACCTCAAGAACCCCATATCCCTGGGCCCTTCTGCTCCCGGGACCCCCGATCCCTACGCCCCCGGGACCCCTCTGCCAGTACCCCGGTAGCCCCGTGCCCCCGTGCCCTGGCCCCGGCCCCGAGGCATTCCCGCCCCGCCCCCGCGGGACTCCGAGCCCTCAGCCAAGTTTCTTGGAACTTTGCCTCCCGTGACGCACGCGCCGGCGCCGGGCCCCGTCCTCCCCGCGCAGCCAATGGGCGGCCGGGGCGCCGGGGCTGCGGCCAATCGGCGTTGGCCGGACAGTTCCCCGGTCCTGACCGACCTTCACCGCCCGGCCGGAGCGGGAGGGGGGCGGATAAAAGGGCCCCGCGGCGGCGCGCGGCGTTCCTGCTTCCCGCCCCTTCACTGCGGCGGACACGGCACCGCCGGCACCGCGGGACCGGCGGGAAGGTGAGCGGGGGAAGGGAGGCCGTTCCCGTGTGCCGGAGATATGGGCGTCCTGTGCACTGCGGGGAGGCCGTTCCCCTGTACCGGGTCTCCGTGCACGGGAATAAGGGTATCCAGTGCACCGCGGGGAGGCCGTTTCCCTGTATCGGGCTCCAGTGCGCCAGGGACATGGGCGTCCTGTGCGCTGAGGGGAGGCCGTTTCCTTGTACCGGATCTCCGTGTACCAGGGACATGGGCGTCCCGTGCAGCGGCAGCAGGGACGGAGGGAGGGAGGGAAGGATGGCGATCCCGTGCTCCAGGGTATGGGTGTCTCCTACACCCGGGTGCCGCGGTGGCTCGCTGTCCCCCGCGCCGGCGGGGAGGCGGGCGGGTCAGCCCGGCGAGCCCCGGAAGCAGCCCGGGGAGCCGCGGCCGCTCGGCACTGACCGCCCGTCCGCTCCCGCAGGTCCGGGCCGATGGTGGGAGGCAGCCCGCGGCGGAGCCCGACCCCACGCCATGCCCTGGAGCTTCCGCTGGGTCGGCGGCTGCGGCGCCCAGTCCCAGAAGCAGTGCAAGAAATCTTCCTTCGCCTTCTACCAGGCGGTGAGGGACTTGCTGCCCGTCTGGTTCCTGGAGGACATGCGGACCATGGAGGTCTTCCACTGGGAGGACGGGGGCAAGGTGAGCGTGTACTCGCCCTCGGAGGCGCTGCTCTACGCGCTGGTGCACGACCACCAGCCCTACGCCCGGCACCTGCTCACTAAGTTCCCGCAGAGCGCCCTGGCAGTGCCCAGTCAAAGTTTCAGCTGCTGCCAGTCTGCCCCGCACCTGGCCATGGCCGTCCGCTACAACCGCGTCCGGGTGCTCTTCCGAATCCTCAAGGCCATCCAAGCCTTGCCTCCGAGTGACAGAGCCGGCCACCTGGACCGCCAGGGCTGCAGCCGTGTGGAGGGCGGCAAGACAGCCTTGCACATGGCCTGCGAACTGGTGCGGCCCGAGTGCCTGCTCCTGCTGCTGGGGCACGGCGCGTCGCCCTGCCTGCAGGACAGTGCTGGGAACACCCCCGTCGACACCTTGCTGCAGCAGATCTCGCACATGCCGGCAGCTAACATGCGTGCCAAGCTCCTCTGCCTCGACTGCCTCTTCTTCTTCGTGCCTAAGGACCTCAAGTTCGCAATGAAACAGCAACTGTTGGACAACTGGCAGCAATGGCAGGACCTCTTGGGGGAGAACAGGTTCCGGTGCCTGGTGGGCTTAGCTCCCCCATCGCTGTTTGTTGGAGCCATGCGTGTCTTGATCAGGACCATTTCACCTGAGCACTTCCCAGAGGCTCTGGACAATCTGCCTCTGCCTCATTTTCTAAAGCCTTTGGATTTGAAACTGGAGAGCTAGAGGGGTGGTATGAGAGCCTCCCGCTCACCTGATAGAAATAGACTTGTGCTAAAAATGTATCAATATACAAAGCTGCTAATGGAGTGGCCAAGTATCTGTTTTAATGAGAACAGTATTTTTAAAAAGAATTGTATCTGGCACTTTACAATATATTTTATTTAAAGATCCTTGTGGTGAGGTGAGGGCCATGCTGCATTTTATAAAGATGTTCTATGGCATGTACAAATGAGGGTATGTGGAAGAACATATTTGTAAATACATCCGAATAAATCAGTGGCAGATGTGATCAAAATACAAATCAAGCAGCTGAAAACCCTGGAGTGGCATGTGCCTTGGAAAAGCATGTGCAGGGTGGGGGAGTATCTTTTTGTTAGGATTTCCCTGTTACATAAGCCTCGCCGTCCTGGAACAGGATGACTCCTTTTTACAGCTCTCCTAATACATCTTGGCAGAGATGCGGGGTTTTTTTAAAGGCACAGATGAAAACTTCCTCGTCTTGTACACAAGACCAAAGAGAAGCCAGATACTGTTACAACTTCCCTAAACAAGACTGGCAAGGATGTGTATCTGAACAAAATGTATTTTAAAATATGCATAAATAACAGTTGGCTTCCTTGTAAAGTTGTCTCCCCTCCCCTTGGAGGGCCAAGGTGTTTGTTGTCATGCAGAGAGAGATGGAGCACACACATTGCTGTGCTAAAAATGTTCCTGCCCTGGCAGGGCTGAACCCTGCAGCCCCTCTGTGTGCTTGCTGCAGGGTGGGGAGGGTAGCACAGAGCAGGAAGGCCAGCCTACTCCTAAATCATGCCTTTTTTCAGTGGATTCCAGCCATTCCAGTCCCACTCCCCACTGTCATGCTCTTTATGTTCCCCTTCAAGGTGTGATGGCTCAAGTTCAGCTGAGAGAGCACCGTGGCAGTCTTGGTGTCCACTCTGGATACCAGAGGAGTAGCTTAGATATCCAACCTTTCCCCCACTGTCCCTTTTGAGATGCTCCAAGGTACAAACAACATCCTCACAGCTGCTCTAGATCAAAAAGTCCTTTAGGGGTAATGTCTGCTTCCAACACTTCTGTTTTGACTGAGCAAAGGGTACAGCTTCAGTTCTCTACTCTGCAACCTTTACTCTTCAGCATTCCGGGCAGTTCCTATGTAACTGGCACTGCCCCTGTGTGCTCTGCAAGGAGCTGTGCTGGCTCCACCAGCCCTGCAATGATAGTGATCTCCTAGGCCACAGTGCTGGAGCCTTGGCTCTGTTCTTGGAAGTTGTCATTGAAACTGTAGGGTTTTATTTCAGTGCTTAAATTCAGAGCTAGGGAGTTGTTTGCCACTTGAGCTATTTCAGCACTGCTGCTCTCTCTAGGGTCATCAAAGAACTGATGTGCTTAGGAGAGAAGAGCCATGTTCAAGGTATAAATTTCTTTATTAACGATTAATTTTAGTTAAGGAAAGAAAAAGAAAACCACAGAATTAGGCCCTACAAGCTGTCCATGTTTCAGCAGAACAGAGTGGTATTTCATCTAAACTAGTCTCCGTACTGTATGCGCAATAAAAGATAAGCCATACTACTGAAATTTGAGAAGAAACAGAAAGAAGATTGCTATTCTTAGCCTGATAGCACTGAAAATGTTTCCTAGAAGAGAAAATGTTCTTTCTTCCTAAGATACCAAGCTGATACATGCTCAAACCCATTACCATGGAAAATTCAGGTCCTTTGCTGGAAAACATGGAACAGTTCTAACTGTTCTCTTCAGCTACCTTGTTGATTATAAAAATACAGAAATCCAGAGAACTAATCCTAATCTTCTAAACCTAGCCACTTCAAAAATATTAAATATCTATGTTGCTACATCCTTTATTTGAGTACATGTTCCCCATTGCTTCTGTAACAATGGTGTGGAAGCATCTTTCAAAACAGACAAGCAGTAAAGCACTCAGGTCTAACTTGCACATGGCAAAGTGTCATGAGGTCAGGGAATAGACAGAGCTGGGGGTGGGAGGGAATATTTATCAGCTTTGCTGACAAAGACATAACAAGGTTCAGCAGTGGGGAGCTGGTTGGTTGAACTGAGCGCTGGGAGATGCTCCTGCTCCCAAGCTGTGAGGGTAATTACACATTGGAAAGGCACAACAGGCTGGACAGGACATCTTACACCTTCAAATGAGCCCTTAAACAAAACATGAATTCGAGGCAAAGGCTGTCTTGTGACTCCCTAGAGCCCTCCCTCCAGCTGTGGGGTAATTCATTTCAAAACACAGAACAGATCCCCTCAACATGTAGTGATGGGTCCAAAGCCAGCTGACTGCTGTGCCCTTCCTGTTATTCTGGGACAGGAGTCAGACTTGGTGCCAAGCCCACACTGGGATGGCTCTGCCAAAGGTCACCAACAGCCCTCGCTGTGTGTCACTCATTGATGCCTGCCATGCTTCATCTGGAGAGCAACTGTGGGCAAACTACACCGGTGACCATGCTCACCCAGCTGGGTCCAGGCTTGTTTTTCAGACAGCATCACAGCTTGAAAAAAGGCTGGGGCTTCTTGGCATTGGCAACAGAAGTCCTTTGTTTACAGACCAAGCAATAGCAGCATCAGCTTTCCTCAGAGTGACCTGCCAGCACATCTCTGTCTTCTGCTACTTTTAGGGCACAGGGGAGTGTAGGCTCCACAGTCCATTCAGTTTTCCATCTCTTGGAGAAGACTACCAACAAAAGTACCAGTAAGTGCAAGCTACACCACTGCTGACAAGCTTAATAAAACAAACATGGATAGTGATTATGTCATTGAAGAAGACTGTAGTGCTAGAGCCAGGAAGCTGGCCACAAAGGTGTGGGAAAGAAGATTCATCATGTCCTAACACCATGGGAACACAGTGGTAAGGAGATAAGACTTAAAAGCTTCACAGGTTAATCTTGACACACAAGGCAAATTACTCATCCATAGGAAATGCTTTCCAAAAATGTGCAAGGCAGTAGATAGAACCAGCATTCCTGAAAATCTGGGTTACAGTCAGTCCCTTAAAAAACTACTTTCTATCAGGAAACAGTGATGAAGTCTAATAAATATGTCCCATGGGCTGCTCAAGCATTTCAAACTAAAATATTCCTATATTACCCACCTTGTAGAACAAAGTAATTTTATTTGCTGTGACAGGTAAAAAAGTCCTGAAACATTTTCATTCAGAAAGCGAGAGACAAAGTACTGAATTAGTTTTGACTCTGCAATTGATTCTTCTCTGCAGCTCCCAAAGTTCAGCCTGCCTAAAGTCTGCTAAAGGAGATAAAGCCTATTGTAATTTTGAGTAACTTGTCTAAAAGACGGATTTGTGCTCTTTAGCAGTTTTCTTTTACCCTGGCACAGAGGCAAGGAAAAACAAAGACTAGAAATGGGCCAGGGTGCCAGGTTTGTTTCCTAATTCCTATTTGTCTTGTGTCTGGTGTTCTAGCCATATGGGTTTTTGACTTGCAATATAAGAATCTACTGACATCAGCAGATCCTTGTGCATTGCATCATCCCATCCAGGCAAACAAGGCACCTGTGCCATGTGCTTAATATTTAAAGAGCACTGGAAATCCTTGCAAACCAAGTTTCATAACATCTAAGTTAATAACAGTACCTCCATCACTGCTTGGTGTCAGCACCTGTCTGAGGCTACATAACATTAATTCTCAGCCTGGCTTCAGTGGTCTCTCCTTTTCCACCTACAACATGTGAAAAGGAAGTTCTGCTTATGACTTGCTCAGACCACCTCAAACTGTCCTCTGTTACCAAGAATCTCATCTATGGTGCTGTGAGGCTGCTGCTTGTACTGATTTACTCCTGCTCTTCCCACCATGCAGGTACATGTACGTGTAGCACAAGAGCAGAAGGAGCTGAGCTCCCTCACAAAACCTAACTCAGCAGTCATAGCAGGAAACACAAATAGTTTGCAAAAATATCAGAGATCCTTCCCAATGCTACTACAAGAAATGGAACCAAGTTCAGCTGGGATACAAAAATTGTCCCTACTTGCCCTGATGATCTCTGAAATGACCAGTATCTGTTTGCCCACTGGTTTAGCCGATAAATGAAAAAAAAAAAAAAATCTCATAAATCAACAGAGCAAATATTCAGAAGCCTCAAATGAAGAGAAACTCGTAATGTTTAGGAATTATTGCTAAAGCCAGGAGAGCCTGATCACGTAGTCTAAATTTTGTATGACCCAGGCCAGCAGTTTTCATGTTGGGCTTATCACATCTGATTGATTTACAGCATCTGCTTTAAATCCAACATTAAAAAACACAGTTTAAAAAGCAATAAAGTAAACATCCAAGGCTCTCTGAGGAACCTGTAGCTGAGCCAAGTAAAGGCCCCATCCAACTAACCTCAATCTCTCATCTGTCCCTAAACGCCAAAACATCACTGGCCATCAACCTTGCCTTCTTATTCTGTAGGAAAAAATATCCTTTTCCTAATACAAATGTGAGAGTTGACTGTAATGGATCTGAGTCAGCAAGGAGAGAGCCAGAGACAATTCAGAGAAGAAAGGAAGGCAGAGAGGGACTTTGATCTGTCCCACACTTCTGCTTTCTGAGCAAAGTTTTAACAAGTCTGAGCCAGTAATTCAGGACCCTGCATGAGCTCCAAACCTTCCAACCATTGTAAGGTTACATTCCCTGTACTGCAATCTAATGGGAAACAGAGGAAATCAACACCTCCTTCAGGAAAGCAAATGAGGCCTGAAAAGCTCAATTCCCCAGTGCAGGAACCATGGCAAGACACCTGCATGCCTGGGATATAAGGGATGATCATGGACCAGTCTCCCCTTCCCTGTGCTCCCTAACTAAGGAAACACAAGGGCAATAAGCTCCATGGACCTCAACAGGGAGATGAACAATTAATGCTAGACAAGTCCTTCCCTCAGGGTCCTCTGTGGAAAGCAATGGAAGGAGGCCAAGGGAGGAGAGAGAGACTTCCAGATAGAAAGGACTTGGCTCAGCCAGGACAGGGAGCAGCTTCCAGCTCCAAGGAGGACAGCACCCTCCCTGCCTCTTGGCCCCCTGATTCCTGCAGCATTTTCTGTGAGTGCCACAGCTCTTCTCCCACAGTCTAATGGCTCTGAGGGCAAACTGACTGTCCTCCCAGCAGTGACCAGGCAGTGTACACAGACCTTGACTCTGTTTGGGCAGCCCCATCTTCTCTCTCAGCCAGCAAAGCAACTTTGCCCAAAACTGTCCCTCTGCTCCTTTGTTCCAGTCCCAGTGGTAATTACTGTTTTCATGGAAGGGGTGTTTTTTGGCATCATACTTTTAATATTCAGGCTTTATTTTATAATCATTAGAGGATTTTCTTTTTAATAGTGCAAGTAAATTGCAGTAAACACGTACTGCATCACACCCATATTTTTAATGTGATATCATTTCCCTGACAATGTTTGAGGCAGCATTTTAGAGCATAGCCTAAAAGGATAAGTAATTTCTAACTCACAGTAAGAGAGAATGAAGTCCCTTGAGGAGCTGAGTTTCTGAACATGCTTTCCTCTAAAACCATCTGCTAGTGCTCTCCTGCTCTCTCCCACTCTTGTAATAGGGAAAGCTATTGATGGTTAGTGACTCAAAGTGAAAAAAGAGAGGGATGGAGACGCTTACACTGATTTCAGTCCCTTGCTAATGCCATGCCCAGTCAGGGCTGTGGCCAAAGGCAGGCTGGATAAAATTCCCCAGCTAGTACAGGAGGTGATCTGAACAACTGCTTGTCCACTGTTTCTGCAAGGAGAGGGACTTAAATCACTTCTGATAACACATCTGCAGGCTCTGCCAGCAGGAGCAGGGCTGGAACCTTTAGGACCCCAGAGCTTAGGAAAACTGCTGAAAGCACTGCAATGGCTCTGTGGCCCTACAGAACTCTCAGTGTTAGCAAAGAGAAAAACACTCACATGCCAGTGAGAAGAGCGTGGCACTCCCTCGGGTTTGCCTCCTCCTTCAGATGCTCAAGGTTTGACTCAGCTTTGCTGCTGCCTCATTTTCCCTGCCAGCAGCAGCATCAGGGCTATGGTTAGACCATGAATGCCCTGGTAGAAAAACACCTTCTGAGACAGCCCTGAGGAAAGAGCTGCTGGGAGGGGAAACCAGGTGAGTCACTCACTGAGTCACTCAGCAGGTAGAATATTTTGAAATACCATACCAGGTCATTTCCTTCAAAGTGAAATGCCAGCTACATATCACCCAGGCTGCCTTCACTATGGAGAACATTGGCTGAGGTGTTGGAGCTCTGTGCAACATCCTAGCCAGAGACAGGCAGTTCATATCCAGCAACATCATCCCAACCTTCATGACAGGTCAGCAAGCTATCATCCCATCAGCCAGGGCTGTGGTGTCAAGCTCTAGGTGAAAGACTCAAGGTGTACTTCCTCATAATCCTTTGCTCCAGTCAGTCTGGTCTCTATGAGACTAATGCTTCCTGAGAGCCACCACCCCAGACTGGGTGTGCAGAGAGAGGCACTCCACTCTCCATTCTTTCTGTTGGGAATAAAGTCCTCTCTCCAGCACAGCCTGTCCCAAGATTCTTGTCTGCCACTGACCCCTTTAAGCACTTACACCCTGCTCTCAGGACGCACGGGAAGCACACTACCAGCATGGTGATGGGCAAAGAGCATCCAAGCTGTCCTTCACTGTTCAAGAGACTGGGTAAGTCCCAGCTCCTCAGTGAGATCAGGCCCCTGTAGAAGCACAGAGTAGGAGGGACCTGGGCTTTGGGAAGACAGCATTGCCAGGCAGACACTGGGGCCAAGCATCACAACACTTGTATCATGAATGCTGTGAGAACCTGAGTTCCAATCCTTCAGTACCACATGGTATCAGCTGTGCTTACACACATGCTTAGATATGATCAGTAATGATATGCCTGTGGTACTGTGAGCCACTGCCCACACAATGAACAGCCAACTCACATCACATCTTCTCCCTTTGCCAGTTTAGAGTGACAGAGAGCAGTTAAATCGCAGCTTCTAAGGTTAAGTTTTATCTGAGTAACGTCAGCAAACATTCTTAACAGTAACATCAAATATTCTTATCACCAAAGGTCTCTGGCTCAGTATTGCCCTGCAGAGGCCACCGCAGGCAGCCTTTAACTCCTCAAGTCTCACAGGCACTCACAACACAAGCCAGATAGCAGTAGACCTTGTCCTGCAATAGTCCATGCTGCACCTGCAAACAGCATTTTTGCTGGTACCAGCCCAGGGGTTGTCAGGCAGGTGTTTCTACTGCACAGCTGAGCCCGATGGGGCTAAAGAGAGAAACACAATGCTCTGCTTAAATAGTAGGACTCTGATGTGTTCCCATCCTCCTTCCAATTTAGCTGAATGATGGGGGAGAAAAAAGGGGAGGAGATTACTTTGCTAGCCCTGACAGTGAGGAAGTAATTTTCCAAGCTAGAGCCAAGCAGAAGAGGGAAGAAGTGACACAGAGCTTGGTTCTGCCCACCTCCAACTCAGAAAGAAAAGCTCTGCCAAGCAAACGCTGTGCCTTTCAGAGGGTGCTATGCAGCACTCAGTACTCACTCTGGGAGGTAATAAGTCCCAGCTGGTAGTCTGGATCTGCATCTATTCACCTTTTCAGCATTTGCAGTTCATGCATAGGAAGTGGCACTGTAGTGTACCAAACCAAGGACACGGAGCTGGGAGGGTATTCGGAAGTCTTTTGTTCCAGAATCAAAAGAAGCCTTTCCTGCCTCCTACTTGGAATTTGATGCTTTAGAAACTGGTTGCTCAGATACCAAACAAATCTTGAGTAGACTCCCTATTAAAACAAAAGCATAGAAATTTATGTAACCAAATCCCTGCTTTGGACTGTGACCTTACCAGGCCCTATTCATTAAGTAGGCTACAGTGAAGCATTACTCTGATCCCAACCTGATGCTGATGCAGCTCACTCTGTAGGAGACACCCTTGCTGATGGGACACATACCAAACATGCTGTTTTAATGCCACGTTGACCACATGTGACCTGGGCATTAAATACAGTGTAGCAGAAAGACATGTGTCTTACCTCTATGCCACGTTGACCACATGTGACCTGGGCATTAAATACAGTGTAGCAGAAAGACATGTGTCTTACCTCTCTCTGTTTGCTGCTGTCTGTGAAGAAAAAAGCCAATTTGGCTATCTGAGCTGATGACTTTTAGCTCAGCTGGCAGAAGGGCTGCACACCCTGTGACATCAACTCTTGAGCTCTGAGCCTACAGAAAACTGTTTTTGTGGTATCATGTTTTTTGTGGTATCAAAACATGAAACTAGCACAATGCTCTAGGCATTTCTACCTGCCTTCCTAGTTCCCAAGCCTCTGCAACATAATCCTTTAAAGGTTACGGGAAAAACATAATTCTATTGGTTCATTGCTCACTTTTCTGTTACTGTAGGATGTATCTGCCCAACATGCTACTTTCAAGCCCACACCCTCACTGTAACCTCCAAGCCTGACATCCTGCTGAACTGGATAGTGAGGGTCACCTCACTCTGCTCACCACCCAGGTTTGCTCCTTTCTGAGCAGCCTCTGGGAACTGCCTGGACAGTCAGTCTGTCAGCCGCAAAACTTTAATTCCTCTTTCCTGTTTGCCTGCTCTCCTTAATCTGCCTTTAGGTAAAACCAAGTTTACTGCTAGCTTACCACCATAAATACATGAGATGGCTGATTTTGGGGAAAATGACCAGCTAATAAATAAAAGAGACATATCAGGCCTGTTGAAATCAAAGACTGATACTTTACATGAGCACCCACTTGTGGGGGGATCACCTACGTGGAGAAAGACTACTGGAACCAGCATCTAGAGCTTAACAAAAATGGATTTACTACAAGTCTAACCATCTGCCTTTTACAAGTCTCCCATATTGTTGTAAAGACAAATCAACAGTGGTCAAAAGAATCTTACTTATTTACACTCGTGACATACTGATTCTGAAAATAAAAACAACCAAACCCCAGGCATGTTACAGCTATTACAGGTGATGTCACATGTTATTAGCCTGCTGGTGGCATTGCTTTTGTGCCTTCTCTACAATAAAGAGCACTGTTTTCACACAGGCCATCAATAATGTTCTCATGGATAAGAGAATTGCTGGAGGACTGATGTGGCAAAATGCTGTGTGTTCACAGCACCCAATGACTGCACAGGCCATTCATTTAAGATCTGGGCTCGATGATCCTTGTGGATCCCTTCCAACTCAGAGTATTCTGTGATTCTGTGAAAATGACATCAAAGGAAAATGCACGTGTTCTTCACCTTCAAAATTCCTGACTTCCTGCTAATGTCATTCAGATCTACCAAGCAGAACACAAAAGGACATAAGAGTACTTAAAGAAGGGAAAACAAGGTGATACCACCTACATAAAAGAATCAAGCAAAGCAATAGAACATTAAATGCCTCTGACAGACAGACATTCTTATTCCTTTATATAATTACAGGAATTGTTCCCTTTGTCCAATCTTAAATGCTTCATGGAATGGAACTGCCGCCATTTCCTGACAACAGCACAACCTAATAAATCTTATGGTAAGGAAATGCTTCCTGTCATTAAGCCTGTTTCTTCTTTCCTCATTCATCTTCCACAGGTCAGAATTATTCTCTTCAACATTTTCTGAAACCATAATTTTACTTCTATTCACCCCAGCAACCATGGATTAAGGTAGGTATTCTTACAAGGCTCTTCCATCCCTGCCCCCCTCCCCAAGGAGGAGCATTATCTCTCCTCATACTGGTTTTCTCAGAATGTCGTTTCTGAAATTCAGGTGCTTCCAGATGTTTGCAGTAACCTAGATGTGAACACATCAATATTAGAGGGGAACAGAGCTACATTAGCACTATGTAATGCATAAGACTTCACTCCAAACCAGGAACAAATTGCAAATATTACACAAAATCTACTACCACAGGCCTCCTGTGACTTGACCATCTTTTGAAACTATATGCTCCTATTTCCCAACCAGTGGCACAGAATGGCTTCCAAAGACACCCCTTACTTATGTGGACTACAGCAGAGACCCTGGGATAAAGAGAGGGGGGGAAAAATGACAGTTTCTTCCCCAAGTGTCATCCACATTAAGATTTTATGAGTCACTGTCAAAGAAGAAAGACCATCCCATTATAGATAGAAGAGCATTTATTTTGCAAAATCACTTGCTTGGGATGGCTTCCAAAAACATCTTACTTGGCTGAACAAAAGCAGAGTGGCCTCCAGAGATGTTATATGGCAAAGCTGTAGGTCCTACTAATAATATTCCTGAAGCCTATCCAGGGTCCATTGTAGTGAAAGCTTTGCCATGAATATATTTAGGACTAAATATGAAATACAAGCATTCCAGTATTCCCTACTTCCCTGGCTGTGTTTTCACAAAATATTTTTCCAAAATAGTAAAAAAAATTTGTTTCTCCCCTATTCAGCATGGTTGTAACTGTGACCAGTACTTCCTGAGCTTAACATGACAACTGAATTCAGATACTGTAAATCTGCTATTGGGAAAGCAGCTAAATATAAGTGAAGAGATCAATTGTGCTAATAAAAATAAACTCAGATTTATGTTCACTTTTTTGGCCAAAAGCAACGTACATATTCCCACTGCAGCAGTGTTTCTGGAGCAGTGATTCTCAAAGATGCTTCATCAGGCACTGCCAAGTGGACCACATTTGTTTACAGAAGAGTACAACTTCTGTGGTGCTTTCTATTAAAAACTAGATGGAAAAAGTGCAGGAAAATCCACAAGGAAGTTTTAGTGATGACCAAGGTCAACCCACTCAAGAATTTGGGAATAGCTATTTTAAATCTACTCACTCTGTACAAGCTGTACTTGTAAAATTAAGAGATCAGTAACAAAAAGTGAGAATCTTGAATGCAGAATAATAATATGCAAATCATCTGGGTTAGAGGCCTAATTGTTGGGCCATTAGACACTTTAGGATTTTAAAAGTACCCATCTCAAGTTAAAAGCCACTGTCACTCATTAACGTCCTAAAATAATTGTAAAAGGTAGATAGGTAGGGGTTGTGCTGCTCCCAACACTAAATTTAAAAATTGCACGAAATTTCATGAAATTCACCCTGAAGAGAGCATGAACAAAGTTTCATTTGTAGTAACTGATCATGGATGCAATTTGTGTCTCTGATGTGCTGATGTGTTCCACGGTGGCTGACTTCAGGAACTCCAGCAGGGAATCCCAGACCTAAAGCAAGAATCCTTAGAGACTGACCTAAGAAACCACCCATTTGTCCAGATCTGCAAAAGATTCCTATTATCTCCCACAGAGGTTGGCAAAACTCAGCAGGCAGAGATCATGTGTAGGTGATGAGCCTGTCCATGCTTCCCAGAACAAATGTGTTAAGGGAAACACTGAAGTGTGGGCTCTTGGCAGTACAGTTCTGTACAATGTTATTCTTTAGGTCCCTGAAGCCAACAGCAAGATAGATGCCACCTGCTTCTAGAAGTGGCTTTGAGAAATCATTGGCTGTATGATTGCGACACTCAGGGATTGAATGAAGCATGGCCTTTCAAGTGAAAGCAGAGCTCACCTTGCTTGGTATACTTTGAAAACTCATCTGGAAAGATACGGCATCTCTCACCCATTGAAAAAAAAAATAATCAAACACTGTTACTTTCCATCTCAAAAGTCTTCTACTAAAATCAGGTTTAAGACATCACTATATTGAAAGCAGCCAGCAATGGTGAAAAACGTGCTGCAAAGGACTAAGGACAAGGTTAAAGTTGACAGAAAAACCTGCTGGTTTAAGCTCTGTTTTTTTATTAAAACTGAAGTTAAAGTAGAAGAAGCTGATTCCCTGGACCTCAACTCCAATCCTACAGCAATTAGAAATGGCAAGGTGGGGAGAAAGGAAAGAAGGTGCCATGCAAAACACTCAATTGCCTGTGTTTTCCTCAAAGGATTTGGTCTATATGGATATCATGTAAACACATGAAAGGACAGTAGAAAGATCTACCCACTAAGGCAAAAAACAGTATGAAAAGCCATCAGCAGGCCTTAAAACCAAGGAGGTTCAGCTCCCAAATGTATCCACTCATAGTACAGACAAACAAGTATGCAGATTTTTTTGCTGTGGTTTTAAACAGGCCTCATATTGACAGTATTTTAAGTAACCAGCTAATTAGACCTGAAGTCCAACAGATCTCCTATACAAGTACCTATGGCATCAATATTAATATTTAACAAGGTCAGCATTATTATTATAGCAATTAGAAAGAGAACTAACAGTGCTAAACATGTTATTTCCAAGTGTTACACTGATCCTTTACCATGTTCTCCTTAACTTAAAAAGTCTGACTTTCACCACAGCACCATGCAACAAAGTGCAAGCCCATTGCTTCACATGTTTCTATTCCCAATTTGGAGTCCTGGGTGCGGCTCACGGAAGGAACAGACCTTAGCCCATCTGTTGAGGCACAGAACAGATTTAGCATGAGAAGCGTAGGAGCTGAGCAAGTAAAATCTCAGTCATTCTAGCAATTACCCTACTTACTTTGCACTTCCCATGATCAGCTGGCTGGTCTGTTCCCTAGAACAAACAGGGATTGTGGGGTTTCTTGCTGGCAGTTGCAGTTTTTTCCCTGCAGCTCAAGCAAATTCATTCTCTATAGTACATCCCCCTGCTCTGTAGCCAGGCACATGTGCCAGGAATTCTGCTGGGGGCTTCCCTGGAACTTTCCTCCCAGTCTTGTGTATTTTTTCTGGGAGAGATCTAGCTAGCTTGATCTTTCACCTGACCCAGCAGGGCTTAGCTTAAATTCATCCAGCCCACATTTAGGGAAAAATACAGCAGCGTGACAGCCTCAGCAAGCAGTCATCTGTTGAGTATTCCCATTTCATGCTTTAAGAGATGTTAACACCTGTGTCACTTCTCCATTCCATACACAAGATAGCTCTGCACACCCTTAACAGCAGAGAGCTCTTGGCAAAGGCTCCCCACACTGATTAGACAGCAGGTCCACTGAATACAAATAAAGCACGCAGTCACTTGTGCAAACCCAAGATGGCAAGTACAGGATGTTAATACAATTCTGTACACATCTTTGGGTACATTTTCTCTGGATATGAGATTCAAAACACAGGTGTTGTAAATTGAAGTCTCCTTCCTTTATCTGCTCTAAGTGTATCTCAGCTGAGGTTATGAGAAAAGTATATTGAAACAGAAAAACAAGTCACTGGTTTCTTCTGCATCAGAAATAGCAAATAATGTTTGAAAGATTAATTTGTAACTGCAATTCCACTCAGTGCTGTTCAGCTGTGTACTATTCAATACCTCTATCAGAATCACAGGCTACAAAAATCCCTGTATTTAGAAGTAATTTCTGAGGGCCAAAATGGAAAGGACATTTTTCAGTTTGGAGGATTTAGTACTTCTTGATATTTTATTATTGTTACTAGCTTTTACAGAACAGAAATCAAAGCTTTTATATATGTGCATATATATATATATATGTATTAAAAATCCACCATCCGTAAGAACATAAAGATTCTCAAACAGATCTTTACTTTTTCTATGCTTCTTTCCTCCACTAGCATCAAGCAGGATTTTAACCTTATGGCTAATATAACAATTTGATAGATGTATTTAAATAAACTTCCAGTCAGGTAGACTCAAAGACCAGAGGAATCATCATGGTAATTTTACCCACCTTCTAGAGTGCTACCAGCCACAGAATATTCTAAAACATTTCCTGCACTGAATGCAAACCTCACTTCCCATCTCAATTTCAAGCAGTGAGAAATTCATAACTGATAACCTAGATATTGCTATTGAGCAGACTTGGGAGATAATCTCATTTATCCAGACATTTTAATCTTTATTGGTGGAGCTCTGGTTGTAGGAATTCACAGAAGATAATGACTGCAACTCAACTTTCACTTTCCAGTAATTAAAATCTAGTTCTCTATGAGTTCTTTTCTGTGCTGCTGATGTGAGAGTGGTTATTTTTAACTACAATAACTCATTACCAAACAATCAGGGTGATCTACTTTGTTTGGCAAGGGATCCATCACCTTTCTTTGCTGGCTACTTGCCACCATAACACTGTTTCCCACATGTAACTTTTGCTTTCAGGAAGGCTGCAAGAGGAACAAAGCTTGCATCTCACATTTTACAGATGGAAATCCTCAATCCAGTCTTACCTCTCTACTCCTGACAGTACGGATGGGATGTAGACAGGGCCAGTTAATGTAAAAACTGGAGACCCGAGAACTTACACCAAGGTAATGAGAACTCCATACCTTCATAAACAATTTATGCTTCACTAATTGCTAATTAACCAGGCAAAGGCATAGGCATACAAGCACTTAAATTTCAAGCCTTTATACTCAGAACAGCACTTACTGAAAAGGTGCATCAAGGTTGTTCCTCGAAATCTATCCAGAACTCACAGAAACAACTAGCAACAACTCACTCATTAAAGGATGTTTTAAGAGAAAGGCAAAAATATAAGCCAGAATGTCACAAGTCTCAAATAAGCCACGAGTGCCTCTGAAATGCTTGGCAAAATTCATCTATTGAAAAGTAATTTAGGGGAGTTATGGGGTTCTGATGTTCACAAGTGTATGGGAAGAAGGGGGGATTCTGGACAATTCCATCAGACACCCTCTGAACAGGAAACGAAGGCTGAAGAAATGTGAAACTTTGTACCTGCATAAATAAAGCTCTGTTTAAACAATGACCCAAGTTCATAATTAAGTGCTTCTCATTGTAATTTTCTTAGTAGCAGTGTTCGTATCAACAGTTCTACTATCTTAACCTAAGCAATTACTGTATTTTCTTTGACACTTGCTAGTGAAAGATTTCCTCAGTACCATTTAACATGATTCTATTTATTTTTATTGCTGTGAGATAAAGAAAACCAAGAGTTTCTCATCTGTCCAGAATGGCTGTTTCACAACAGCTCATCACAGTCATCTTCCTTACCCTGTGACATAAGGATTATTCCTGCATAATAGCAAGGAGCCAGTGCTGTAAGGAGACTACTATTGCCCTGCAGGAGTCAGAGAAGCAGCTGAACCAGTTTGTCAAGATAAAAGCTAGGGTAATTAGCAAGGACACTGCCATCTGAATCTGAACAGGATTCCTGGGGCTGGAAGTGTGTTTAAGAGTCTGAAGCCTCATTAATCACTGTTGTTGTCTTGTGTGAAGTTACCCAGGTCCCAACTCAGCCAGGAAACAGCTCTCTCCTTTGCAAAGTGAAGCCAAGGTGATCAGTTTTAAGCCCCAGCTGCAGTTCCAGTAAAATGCCAGAAACACAGGAAGTGCTCAGATACTGCAAAATTCAAGGAAGGGTGCAGTTACAGCACACGTGGTACAATCATCTTTTTCTGCTGGACTATTTTCTAGCTGGGACCACAAATGCATATTTTTCACTGAGAGCTAAAATATTCAACATGCAATTTCTGTTCAGCTTGTAAGGCAAAAAATTTGTTTACTTCTATTACAGCAAGACTATCTTAATATGGAAGAAACAAGCTTAAAATATGAGATATGTTTGTCTTTGCATGAAAGATGAACATTTTGCTGGCTTGGCATGCCTGTCACAATTAAAAAAATATAAAAAATAAACTTCACAGTATCCAGGTCCTTACACTGTCATTACCATGTTGTCTGGGGCAACCTTAGGGCAGGGATTTCATAGGCACAGTCTTTCACAACAAGACAATTGCCAGACATAGAGAACTGTCTTGTAAATCATACAACAGATGAGTCTTACCACGGCAATTTATTTCTTAAAAATCTAATTTATTGCACTTGTCTCAAAGCACAAACAAAACCCAAAACCTAAATACAGAAATAAAAGTAAAAAAACCCCATCCTAATTTCATTGAAACCTACCCTAAAAAGTAGTCTGTAAGAGCTCTTGACACCAATTTAATATTAACGACCATAGCAAGGAACAGTATTATACAGTAAATAAACAACTAGCAAGCTCAAACCATTACTAAGATGACTTTGAAAAATGTAATACAAAAGTGTGACTATTAAACAATGCCATTATACTTGAGCATGTAGTGCTTGGAGGGCACGGAGAAGTACTCATGTCCTTTCTCCAAAGTGATTGACTCAGGAGTTGCCACAAGATACTTTTAAGCTGAATTTCAGCTTCTTTGGGGTCCTGAAGACACCAAGCTATGCTTGCATAAAACAGACTGGGTTACTTCACAAGCTGATTCCATTACCATCCACTTACAGACAGGCTAAAAGAATCCCTCTGGGGTAATCTCTGTATAGAGATGAGATAGCAAAGAAGCAAATATATCATCTGTAAAAGGGAAATAAATCTGTCCTTCCTGTAAGACTGAGATTGGACTGAGAACTGACAGCCAATATCACAAATGCTATTAAAAAGCTAGAACATAACTTGGTTCTCTCTCCACCAATTCACATTCTCACCTTGTACCATGTTTGTTCCAAGTTTAGTGCAGTACACATATGAACTATTCTGAAAGAGAACAGAGGTTAAGAAAAACCCACATTCTTTTCCATATGTGTTAAGTTCTGAAAACAGAAACATCCCCACTTTTCAACCCTTGGCCTTTCCTGAAGCTGGCTCTTTTACAGTATTGGTTAGCAGCTGCTTTAAACATTCTAATGATTTATAAGCTTAGAACGAACACAAAATAACTCCTCCGCCTACATACTGAACTCAGGTTCTCTCATCTATAATTCTATTGCTTAAAAAAGATGAGGTATCTTTCAAAGAAGATTTAGTATAAAGAAAAATAAACTGCAATGATTAACTTAGGTTACTTCCCAGTTTGTCACATACTCCTGTTGCAACATCTGTTAAGTATAAGACACTTCAAAATTTAGCTAACATAGCTAAAAATCAGAATATTGTTAAGTATTTCCTCACAATATCACAATTTTTAATGGGATACATAGGTAATTCTATCAATTACCATTTTATTTCTTAATACATCTAAATTTGGTACTCAAAACAATATGAGTCCAAATGTTAAAGCACTGGCTGGAGGCACAAATACAGCACAACAGGAATTATGAAAGCTGCCTTGTACATTCCTGCTTTGTACTACAAGCCCAACAAGTGACCTCTCCCTATTCCAAACTGGGACTCGCCCCCAAAACTCTGTCAGCTTCCTGATGGCTATGGAATTGGGCAAAAGTCCCCCTGATATTAGGTGTAATCCAAACTTCTACCTTGTGAATAAAGCCAAATGATGAACGAAATTTCTGGAAACGGAAGGTTAGTATAGCCTTGCAATTATTTATATGGAAATGGATCAAACTAAGTTCATTTCAACACCAATACTGTGTAATCATGATGTTCTCAGATCTTACTGAGAAATACTTCACCATATTTTCTTCCATGCTGCAAGGAAAAATAATTCTAAATATATACAACAGTCAGGGAGTGATCCCATCATTATGGTATGGAGTTCCAAGTACAAGAAGAAATTGAGAAATGCTTAATGTTTCCTCTATAGAGAAATATTTAATGCAACAGAATTCCTTCTCAAAATCAGTACATTAGTGTGCATGCTGTTGTGAAGTACTCACATTCATTGCTAGTAAGGTTAGCTTAAGAGTTATATTTCCAAAGGAGCTTCTACAGTAGTACGGTATAACAATTGCAGTATGCCACACCTAAAGAGTCTCCCAAAAAGTTATGTAACAAAACATCAGGACTCACAGCTTGGGGGCTATTTAACAGGTCAGTTTTCCAATACAAAAGTGCTAATATCACAGGTCCAATATGAGTGGCTTTTAGATCCTATATTCTGTACATACATTACAGAAATTCTGTCCTCTTGTTTTTTCACTGCTTCACAAGCTTGACGGACTTCATATCACTTCCCATTCATCTTCAAAATCATCAGGATGAAGCACAACAGAGGTGTCATTATTTTTCTGCGAACTATGGGAATGGCTAAAGGTCTTAGTGAGGCGCTGGAGTAGAGATCCTGAAGTACTGATTGCCCACAGTTCATCTAGAGGGGTCACTGCAAAGCATAAATTATCCATCTTTTAATTACAGTAGCAAGTTCCAATTCTAAACATTGAATAAATAATATTTGGATCTGTTTTCCCAATTATACCCAGAAAAGGTTTTAACTAATGTGATAAAAGCACCCTTGGTGAAACACAGGGTGTGCAGCTCTGCCTGCATATGGTCAGCTTGAGCACCATCAGGCACAACTCAAAGCAGACGTCACAATGTTTTGGACAGACTGTCACGCAGAACCAGCTTGCCTGTTAAACGTGAGACATTTCCAGGAATCTTCTTCCAGTAGTCTCCCGCAGGATTCTTGTCAGTGATGCCGTAGCGACGAGCGACATCTCCATTGGGGCAGCGTGCCCACACAGTCCTGGTACTTAGAGCCAGCTGGCAGGCCTGCAAACCTACAGGGAATTGGACATGAGGGAATAATCAGCCCTTCCTAGACACTAAATGCACTTGCAGAAAGTACATTAAGAGCAGTCATCAAGACTGCAATAGGTTTTATATATTCTTACATGAAGCACTGGTGAACAAAAAACCTTTTTAACTGCAGACTTTGTACTCCCTGCATCTATTGACCATATGAGTTATCCCACCATGGATACAATTGGCTATGTGGCTACAGCCACAAGCATCACTAAATTAGAGGACCTTCATGACACACATTTGGAGCCTCCATTGTATGTGAATACCACATGGGGAATAAGCCGACAATTACAATCTTAATTTGCCTAAAAATGGTTAATATTATGGGCATTGCAGACTTTTCCCCCTTCTTCACAAGAACTCTGCAATTAAGTGCCATGAAGTTAATGCAGTGATAAATCTATAAAAAGCAGGCAGCATCAATACACAGTTATTTAGAAAGAAACAAATAAAATTTAGTTTTATTTAAAGGCAAGGCAAAAGTGTAATTACCTAATCCACAACACATCCAGCACACAGGATTAGTAAAAAGATGTGCAAAATAGCATTAGTTTTTTGTTACCCACATCTAGATAGAAACCTCATGTGATATCATAATTAAATACAAAACCCCACAGCACAAGAGTCTCCTACTGCTTAGGAATTCTGCTTTAGTTTTAACTGAAATGGAACTGTATCACTCACTAAGGCACTGGCAGCAGCCTGAAATAACACAACATAAATTCATAAAAAGAATCGTATTTCTCCCAGTTAGCTACTCAGTGTTTTTAAGTAAAACCAAGGTCCTCTTTTTTAAAAAGATAACCCTTATCAAAAAGTTGATTGTAAAAAATAAATTATTTAAGCATTACTATCCAATTTAAAAAGCAACAAGAAAAAAAAATAAACAAAACAAAACACTGAGAAAATGGCAGGAACAACAAGGAACTGATGCATTCATTTTTACCTGGTACATGTTCCCAGTCAGTGCCTACAGGCATTTCATCTGTAATTCCAACTCGTACGTGGACATTCCATTTGCTATCAATTGCCCACAACATCTGATCATTTGGACTTGAATGAATGCTGACCAAGTTGATTCCCACTGGCTATAAAAATTAAGCACAGTATTTAAACTTTGTACTACTATATCTTTGTACTATTGTAGCACTTGTTTTTCACAGAAGTGCATAAGAGAAGTAAAATATTTACCAGATACTAAAGACAGGGAGAAATGCAACTGAGATTTTATGTGCTATCGTACAAAAATCAGCCATTTTTCTACCCTTTGTGAATAGAAAAGGAACATGAATGAATGTGTCATTATATGTGAATATCATTACCAGTAATGTTCAGCATTCAAGTCTAATAATGCTGGTATTTGCTTAACCACTGCTGTTCCAATCAGATCCAGTTTCAGTTGCAAGCTGGAAGAGGGAACTCTTCCAATGAAATGCACAAAATGCAACATTTTCCTCTTGCCTTACAGAAAGCTTTCCTAACATTACTAAATCTTCATTTTATTTCTAAGCATATTCTAAAGCAGTACATTTTTACAGTCTGAATGTCTCCTCTTTGCAATGAAATTATGATCTGCCACCTTGCCCGTACTGCATTCTACAGAAATACAACCATGGAACCCGATGCAGAGCACTGCAGTACTGGAGCAGCCACACTTACAGGAGAGGATCCACAACACTACCTGTTGGCAGACACTAGAGAAACATACTTTCCGTTCTGCTCCCAGGCATGTCCTTACTCAGAATGCTTCCCCAGAGATTTGTCTTAACTACTGTTCAAAATCAGTGGTACTGATAACATAACAATGGTGATTTTGTAGCAAAATACATCAGCCAGCAAGCTGGATGATTGCAAATATTCTGCAAAACACGTACTTTAATTAAAAGGAAGATATTATTTAAAAAAAAAAAAAAGTTTTTCTCCACACCAGCCTAATAAAGGCACTGCAGAAGACACTATGATGTCTGAAATACATCATCTCCTCACAAAGCAGCACTGCATTCCCTGCTTTAGCCTCATGGGCATAAGCTGAATTTCCAGAGTGCTAAATAGGAGAGCAAGTAGCTCTTTGTATGTATAAACCTAGGGATAAAGAAGCATGATCTGCATGTATATATAGCACACAACCCAGTCCTAGGTGGGCTTTCTGTGCGCATAACAGTTACCTGCTTTGGTTTTGCTTTTAAAATTCTGGTGCTGACTTGGGTCTGACCAAGCTACAACCACATCTGACTTGCATCACCAAATCAATCCTGTCTATTCAGGTTTCAAGGCCTTTGAAAGACTATCTTCTCATGTTTTTCCTCTCATTAAGCATCTGCCCTCTGTTAGAAGCTTGAGGCTCGTAGAGGCTTGATCAAGTTTTACCTGTGGTCACAGTAAATTCACAAGTGGCTGCAGTTTGAACATTTACAAGTAAAGCCACTAATTGTCTTGAAAAGCACTAACTACACAGAATATATAGCTGCTTCGCTACCTTCAGATTGGTATTGAAGTGTTGTATTGAAAAAAAACCTCAACCAACCAAATAAAACCCCAACCCCAAAACAACAAACCACACCAAGAAACCTCCAAACAAATCCAAAACCAACCAACCCATCAAACACCCAAACCACACTAAAATCAAAACACCCCAAAACCCACCCAATTTTCCCATTTGGACTTTCTGCCCCTTTGCTGGAAGTTTTCCTTACTCCTGGCCCTGTTTTCATTTCTCCCCTCCATTTTTTATTTGCTTGTTTCTACAGCTATCTTGGCTCTCACTCCCCACTTCTCCTTGCTCACCTCCCCACACTGCTGTCATGGGGCAGTGCCTTACCACTGTGCAGCTTCCAGCTGTATCACATCCCTCTCCTCAGTTCTGCTCTTGCAGTCCCACGTTTTCACATAAAGGAAGCTGAGCAATCATTACCTTGTACAGGCTGAAGTACTGCATTAACAGGAGACCTTTGCCTTTCATCCTTTCTTTTTTTTTTTTTTTTGTATTCTATTTTTTAAATTTCACTTGTCTCCTTCTTACCATATTCTTCTCAACAGCCACCTCTTCCCCAGATTTAGGACTTTCTGCCACCTTTCCCCCATGTCCTTCACACCACAAACTGGCAGTGTGTCTGCCTGTGCTCTGCTGTACACTTCATATTCCAACCAGGGTCCTTCACAAACTGTGCCTAACATCTTGGTGGTACTTTTGCCGCTGAACTGTTGGGATTTGTGCACCTTGCTCCCCCCACTCTTGTATGTCGCGATCCCATGTCTCTCTTTCACTGTCTTTTGTCTAGAAAAGCATTCTCTGAGAAAGGGCTGGAGGAGTATTTCCATTGAAAAAAACTTACTGAGTGCTTACACCTAGTACGTAAGCCTGTGCATTAACTACAGATTTACAGGTAGTGGACGCTAAGCAAAGCACACAAAACACCTCTAGAGGAGTGCCATGAACACAGCTGCATGAATGTCACCTACATTACTCCTGATACCACTGCAAGCTCAAGTGTAATCAAAGCAGTTACTTCTACCCTATTCTGCAGCACCAACACATCTAAGAAACAAATGGAAATTATCAAATTCAAAGTAATGTGTTTACAAGCTTGGCCAAATATTCTTCTCATTCTTTGCTTTTCTAAGTGAGCTCATTTCCTCCTTAGGTTTCCCTACCTCTCCGGGTATTTTACTTCCAGCTTCTATTCCTTCTTCAGGCTACTTAGCTCTTTCTGGTAACCTCATATCGATAAAACAATCTTCTTACTCACTCCTACTGCAAAGGATCCAGGCAATTCACCTCCATCTCTCAGCTTTCTGCTGTGGAACAGCCAGCAAAGGACACAACTGAGAGGACACATAGTGACATCATTATACACAGCAACTTTAGGCACAAACTGGGGAAAAGACACTGGAAATAAACACAGGCAGTTCTTAGAGCCTGATGCAAACATTTGACCTCTGGGTTGTTTTTCACCCAGAAAGCAGCCATCTTCAACAAGAAGGTACTCTCATGGTTACCACAGTAAGGTGGATAAAATTAATTTTAAATTTTCTTGACATAATGTACCATTTTCTTGGAACAATCATGCTGATACTATCTCAGATATCTCCCATTTTCACCAAGTTTTAATTACCATAAGCATGCTTTAAGTATTATATAATGTATATAACAAGAAAATCTCTACAGCTGCAATTAAAGGTTAAATAGAGTTCTCTCACAGCACGAAAGAGAGATATCTGTGCAAATTCATAAATCTGCTGATAACACTTCGGAGACTGATAACCATGAAAATTAATAAATTATTTCAGCATAGCCTTTACTCAGCTGGTTTAACTTCCAACAGCATTCAAGAGATTTATATACCTTGACTGTGAAATATGTCCTATTTGGAGAATTTGGAATTTTAAAGAACCTTGCAGCAGTTTCTCATTAAAGAACCTTGCAGCAGTTTCTCAGGCTTCCTCCTCTGACACTGACACACCAAACTCTATTTATACATTTATCCACAATATTCATCACTGAAAGAGATTAACTTGTTATGGATCATTAATGGATCCAGAGTTATTTGATTAAAAATGGTGGAACACTGTTTCCCTTTTACTTGGGGTGCCAAAAATTTCTAAACTCTAAAAATCTCAAAAGTCTGACTGTTTTAGCCAAGAACAGAAAGCCGATTCCCCATCCTCTGGTGTTGGCTACAAATACCCCAGTCACTCTGTCTTTTGATATGAAGGACCTCCCATCACAACCATGGAGTGCAACACTACCAACTATGTAATTTTCAACATTAAAACAATATACTAAGAGCTGTGGATATATCTGCTGTCTGCTACAAAAAAAACCCAATGAGAAACAGCTTGCCACGTGGCTGTTGAGAAAATAGTGTTGATAAAATGATGTAAACCTCAAGGAATCACGTAACTGACAAACTATTAAATGATATCAAGAAACAATGTCTATGCTAAACTTAAGTTATCAAATTGTCCATTAGCTTTATAATTCTGTGCAAGTTATTTCCTTTCTTTCTGCAAACCAGAGAGAAATAAGTTTCAGTGTACGGAGTTAATTTAAACAACAGTATCAAACAAAATGCAAAGTAAAAACTAATATATTCCCCCACCCACTCTCCCCTACATACTACTCAAAAGTTTTGTCTTATTGGTCCCAGCTGAACCTAAAAGGTTAAAGTTCCTTGTCAAGGAAGAAAGGACAAACACACACACACAAAAAATGCACCAGAACATTTTCCACGTCACTTTTCAGGAGCACAGAGTCCATGTACCAGCAAACCTCCACTATCTCTGTTTTGCTGCAAATATCCAGGATAAGGAAGACTAAATGTAACATTATCAGTCTGTCCAAGCCCAGTCATTTTTATAACGGGTTGGCAGCTACATTCAGCACAAATATTCTCCTTGCCTTCAAAAGACAAATCAGGAACACCTTCAGCTGATCCAGGCCAGGCTGTAAGAAGGTCACATCAGAGATATTTCTCACACTCTTGAGCATTATGTGTGTATCAGACTAATCTGACTATTTTCATGACTAACAGCATCCAGACCTTCCTAATGAGGATAATAAAGAACGCAACTTAGAGAGACTCTCCCCCAATACAGGCCTATTTACATATTATTTTCTGAGGTTCACTTAAATGAAGGTTATAAAGCTCTTTCAGCATTAGCCTGCTAAATTAAGTGCAGCTTTTTTCTCTGCAGAGAAGTTCAAGGCAATACACAGCAGCAGGTAAGACAAATCTATATTTGGCCTTCCTTGATGCTACATGTTCTTCAGTAAAGCTGGCATTAAACTGTCAGAAAAACATAACTATTTATTGTCTGTAAAACTGGAGCATTATTTTCCTCAGAAGCCGCAGAAAAGCAATGGGACCCTTTCCCCCACTTTCGCCCTTTAGTAAATAAAGGGACAAAGGCCTTATCTGGGTATTTCCAACCAAGAAGATACCTACTGTGCTGTGACTAGCTCAATCTGGAAGACAAAGCAAAGCCAAGGAATAAATTCCTTGACTTCTCCCCTCTGTTAGCTCTAAATTTTTTATCCCAACATTTTTTCTTGCAGAAACATGGGAAAGGCAACAACATACAGTATCAAATCATAGAAAAGACCAAACCAAAATGCAACTTTTCAATGTGTTCTCAACAGAATCATAAAATTTTAAAAATATTTAGTACAACTGTTCCTTAGAAGCCATTAAAAAAAAAAAATTAAATTTCATGTAACCACTTTAGAGACCATATAAACTCCAGGCCTACTCAGGTTCGCCCAACTGTCTTCTGGTCATGCTGCTTCATAACTAAGATTATAAACTTTAACTTTAAGCTCTCTGTAATTACCACTAACATACTGAAGAACTGAACTATTAGGAGAATAATGTTTAGTTTTTTACAGAAAGGTCTGTTAAGTAAACACTACATGCAAATTCCCACAAAACAGAATGCAATTTAGCACTTGGTAATAAAAACCTTGTATAAACAAAGCTCTGAGTAACCAATGATTTTAATTTTTTTATGAGCACACTTGTAATGAGCACTTCTAACGAAACACCCTCTCATACAGCCTATGCCAGTAAAGTGCACCTCTTTCATTTTTGAAACGTAAATACCTTACCAAGGAAAGGAAACTATTTTTGGGGAGTTCAGCTGTGACCAGTAAGACTTGAACTTTTGAGCAGTATATCTGGGGAGGTGGCAGAGGAAACCACCTCCAGGCAGGAAAGACACACAACCCAGATCTGGGGATGCAACTGATTGCTAGGCTGGTCTGCAAAGAGAGGTGGTTGGTACCTTGCCTGCTCACAGCATCATCATAAAACAGGAAAACAGTAATATATTATAGAGAGGGGCCTTCAAGTTCCTAATTCAAAGTCAAAGGGTCTGATGTGTCCAGTAGATATCCCAGGGTGTCTCCTTACTCTGTGCAACCATGGCTTCTACTGGCTAAATCAAGATGTGCATCCTCTACCCATGAGTTTTTATACCATGGTGCTTTTATTTTTATATAGAGTAACTCTGAAAAACTCTCAAAACTTAATGATAGTTGTAGGAACTTTACTTGCCCAACTGAACGTTAAATATATTTCTTCACCTCTCTGAAAAATAGTTAAATATCTAATTCTGTCAACTAACCAAAACATAGGAATATCGGAAGAATTGTAGGTATGAGGAAGTTTCAAGTAATGAACAAACTGAAGTATGAAAACTGAAGGTTCTCTTTCCCACAATTGCTGTTTTCAGTGTAAGCCAGTCTTGTCAAAAAGCAAATACACCACCTTGAGATCACATTTCAGAAGGACACAGGACTGCCCACTGAGTTTTCTGGGTGTACCCCATTCTGAGCACTTTCTGTGATCTGAAGCTTCTGGCACTGATAACAAGTGCTATCTCCTGTGACAGGCTACACGCACACTTTTCTGAGCACCATGATAGCAATGCATTAAAACAAGTACCAGAAGGCTAAAACTCCAAAGCAGCAAAATACAGTGAAATATAGTGACAGCAGTTTTCTTAACTAGCAACCAAGAGGAGGATTACATGCACTACACTCAGCACTGGAATAGGCGTGAGGCAACTTCAGAACAAAGGCTGGAATTGCATTTTTTCAGCCTCTAAAAGCAACTTTTACGTAACTTACAATTACTTAAGACAGGCATGCCTGTGAAGAATAGCACAGACGTGAATTTAAACATTATGGCATTCTAAATCAGCTAAACAAAAGACACAGCTTTGATCTCCTATACTTATTTGCAACCCACCTTGATACAGCTGCTCTCACTGCTGCCAAACAGCTTTTCTCTACATCATCTTGAAAAGTGTAGTCCTCCAGGAAAAGCCTCTCCCTATTAAAGTCTTCAGAGGTCAAACATGAGTGAAGATATACAGAACAACAGACTAGTTAGTCTGGTCTAGAGATAACCAGACCTAATGAGTGTATTACTTCTCCAACCTAAGCAGACTTGGGCTAATAAAAGATATTTTGTCTGAATCTCAGCACTCCAAAGCAGAACTCATGGTAACTCAGAAGATGGCAGTGCAATGGCTGAGTAATGCAAGCTAGTCCGTGCTAGTGAAAACCATCACACTTGGAAAGAACAGGCATGTGGATATTGCATTGGAAAGAACAGAGATTTCCATGACAAGTATGTTCAAAAGTAGTATAGATGATTCTGAAATAAAAGTTATGAAGCATTTTCAACAGAAAAAAATCCTTCCCCTCTAAATACTCAATCCTTGGAGATCTTTTCAAACAAACCCTTCCAACATTTTAGCTTAATGGCAAAATCTGATCTTGAGGACTGCTCACCACTTCCTCCTTTAAGTACCACTTAATGCAGAACTGGCCTTAATAATAAGAGAAATTTCACTGAGAAATGCACAAGCAAGGCAGATGCAGAAGAAGAAAGTCCTCAGATCCACATTAAGTGTTCTGTAAGGTAAGCAGAATTTCATTTAAATAAAGGAAACAAAACAAAGATGATGACAACCATTTCTAACAAGTCACCACTCATCTGTAAGGCACAACCAACCTCCTAATCTTTTTCTTGACATATGCTCACTGTAAGATATTGAAAAGAAGCTAAATCTATCCTGTATTGATTTTTCAGAATTACATATAATTGCCTAAATTTCAAATGGTACTTTTAAACATCCATTCGCTTTATATTTTAATAATTTTTGAATTACTGTAAAAGTATGAACCACCTTAATTTAATTTTTTTGGAAGGCTGTGTGTAAGAAAAAAATAGTTCCTCCTACATCAGTAAAAACTTCTACTACCTGTAAGAATTTCTCTTACCTATGATATCAAGCTTAAAGTATAGAGACACAATCACCAGATTGTTTATGGGAAGAGCAGTAAATCAAAAGTTTCTCTAATTTGAAAGGCACATACCACAGGTGACAACTTTATGGCTAACTAATTTAAGCAGTGCTCATCTGCTGAGACACTAGGAATTACAAACGATCAACTAAAGTTTATGCAGTAGCCAAACATTTCCTTAACTAAAGCCCTTGTACTCCACGGTTCGGAGAAGCTATGCGGATATTTAAACAGACATCTGGATTTAATAAAATCACTTTTTCAATTCTATTCTCTATGAAATTTGGTTACAAATTAACAAAGAGTACCAATTAAACAACTGACAATAAAATGTCTCAATCTATTTTTAGAGTAAGACTGATTATTTACAATGAATAGATGATTAGTCACTCATTACAAATATTTGTTCTGTTTCCTTTAATTTTGTCAGATAAAGTTGTTTAGCTGATAGATGCGTTAATGTAAATCTGAGAAGGTAGTTCTTAAGGCTAGTTTTTAAATTGTACTTGTGGGAAGTGAGTTTCTCAGGACCAGATTTTGTCTCAGCATCTTTTTCAGAAGGTGCCAGAAATCAGAGCTGAAATGTTCAAAGAATTATTTTCAAACAGTTCAACTTGGGGGGACCTTTTAAAGCAATTTAAAGACTTTTACCTTTTGATCAGGCTCTACTCTTTAATAACCTAAATTAGTCTTACAGTCTATACTAATTTTCTATTTTATTTTTAATTATTTTTTCTTTAGGCCAGAAATCTGAAAAGCATGAAATCATAATAAATATACACACTTATAAAAAGATACTCTATATTATCTACATAAATAATATTTATATTTCCTGCTTTTTAAATTTATTTTTTTATGTATATAAAAATATATATGTATATTGAGCGATGCTATAGCAGATAATAGTTTTATCCTGTATACTAACAACAGAATGGAAAAACATTTTCTATTTCCTGGTCTAAAATAACTTCGTCAAAGCATTTTGGTCAGTTTTGTCAATGTCCTTGAAGCAGCTTCCAAAAGGTGCTTAAGTACATCATTATTTTTACTTCTTAGACTGCAGAACCAAATTGATGAAGCACAGAAAACATCTATATATGAACTACTACTGCTCAAGATACTCCAATGATGTTATCAACCACTTCTGAAATAATGGATAAAATAAAAAAGAAGGAGAGCAGGAAACTTAAAATGGTATTCTTCATCTCAAGAGATGCTGCATAAGAAAGTACAGAGGGAAGAGCAACAATCAAGAATGTGTTTAGTCTTGATTTAAGAAAAAATATAGCATCACAGAGCCAAAGACTGAACTTAAATTATATTCACACATTTTAGCATGAGCAAAATCTCATCAAAACTGCAGTCTCTGAATACCTTTGTGAAGTTGTGCAAAGATGGATGCTGTGCAACTGCAGCACTCCTTCAAGGAGAAGTGACACCATAAAAGCAGAGTCTGCAGCTGCCCACAAGCTGCTCATGAGTCATGAGATCTGGGATAGGCAAGTCATATTGGCTCTGACATTTACTAGGGAATGAAATATCCATAGTTGGCTTTAAATTACGTTATTTGAGAGTGCTCCCATACTTAAAGCAAGTGAAAAGCAATTTTGATTTCCTTCTTCAAACAGAAAAATCGCTGATTCGTTCACAAATACTTCTTACAGTATTTCTGTTGTTCTGAACATAACAGCGAAGCAGCATGAACCGTGTCAAAGTCAATTAAGGGACCAGTAACAATAAGGTGTTCCTATTAAACAAATATTGTTCACTGAATAGTTCACTCTTCAGGCACCATGTTAGATTTGTTTTCCAAATAGAAAGTTAACATTTGGAAATATTTTTAAAGGTCACATAGTTTCTTATTTTGCATTAAGCCTCTGTAAAAGCATGAATGGCTGCTCCTTTAATGACTTGTTTTAACATGCTGGAATTGTCTCAAAACAAGCATGTAACCCATGAGTTTTCATCTTTTCTCCAAGCAATGTTTGAATTCTTGCCCTTTTATATTGACTCATTAAATTTGCCATGTCAGGAGTTGGCAAGATTATAGGAAAGGGAATGACACTGCTCTGGGTATCAGAAGGTTATAATTTTTTGAAGACAACATCATCCAGCTTTATTGATAAGAGATAATGGGAAATAATTTGATTTTCAACCTTGTCCACTTTCTACTTAAAGAAGTCACTGCCAAATCATGAGCCACAGCAAATGCCAATTCTTGTAAACACATTTGTATTGAGTAGTTTAATCTACTTCAGTGGAGTAGAGGATCACTTAGTACAGAGAAAAATTATTAGCATAGAGAAACAGCTTTTTGGGCTATTTTCCTGGATAGATCTTTGGTAAGAAGATGCTACACAAGTTTAATTCTCTGCCTCTTGGCAAACTCAGTTTAAATGGAATGTTTCTTCCCCTCTTTTTTAAGAATACTGCCTTTATGGGAGGTGTCATCACTGACACCTTCAGTCTCCTCTTCCTGCAGCCCTAACCCCTTGTTAGCAAGGTTTCCATCACAAAGACCCACTTGCAGCACACCACGAACGAGCACTGTAACCAAGTCCTTTTTGCAAGTGGTATTGGCACCCATTTATCAGTCTGCCCTGCTATTCTGCCAAACAAGGCACCATTTCTCTGGGACCACATTCCCCTTACAGAATTAGTCATCTAATCAGTGCTGTGCTAATTGATGGGAATCGTATCTGTAGTTTTCATTTCCCTGCTCCCTTCCTCTTTGTTACACCCTGAGATACACAGGAGCCAACAACTGGCTGATGAGTGATAAGCAGAACTAAAACCAAATTATGTAAAAACCAAATAAACGATTGCAACTCCACTGCCACAGATTTACTTCTATTTCTTAATGTGTACTTTCAAAAGTACCACACATTTCAAAATCTTTAAGAGAAATGCTGTAACCTCATAAAATGTCAATCAAGTATGCAAACACATCCAGTGCTACTGTGCTAGATCAGCAGACAGTTCAGTTCAAGTGATTTTGTGCCAAGGAGTAAGGAATGAAATCAGTAGTCAGAGGTCAGCTCCAGCACAGTAGTCCCAACCCACGACACAGAAATTATTCCCATTTCATAGATTAACTTGCAAAGTATTAGAACAGCAGTGAAAGCAAGCATTGTGGTTTAAGGAAAGATCAAAAAGAAAACACCCAAAAGCCAAACAACAGACACTGGAGAAACAGATTTTGTCAGTTTTCTACATGTTGCAAATGTGCTCCCAGGGTACTCTGGGAGGCCTCTTTCAACGCTGATCCTCCCAGCTGGCAGGTAGAAAGGACATAAAATTTGCCCATTCTGGGAACAAGGGAGAAGAGCTGCATTGGTACTGCATGCTTACAAACCACTGGAGATAAGCAAAGTCCCTAAATTCAGGCACAGCACCCTAGCAAGCATACCAGACTCACAAGGCAAGGGTAAAGGAAGAGGGAGGCAGGCCCTTCAGTACCAAGCCACTTGAGCAGAGCCTTCCCACACCCTCTGCTCTGTGCTGTTTGCCCATCCAGCCCCTTGCTTAGCACATGGCAGGTACTCAGGGCATAGCTCAATGCTACACTCTACTACAAAACCTGGCTCTACTGTTTTCCATAAATTCTAACATTACTGTTTTATTGTTTAGCACAGAGTTAAACCACCAGGTTACAAAGAGTTGTAATCAACATTTTACCTGTATAGGTGGCTCAATCATTATCCATGCAGGAAGCATCAAACTTGGGTTAAGAGGCTGAGTTCCTACACGGAAATAAATGCCACCATTGGTGTCACAGGCCCAAACATGCTGATTTCCACAGGTCAAGCTGATCAGCTTTACACCACCTAATAACAAAGAAAGTATTAGCAACCTAGCATTTTCCTTTCCAATTCAGGTAATAATCAGAACTTGTATTTAGACTTCATTGTATTAAACAAGCTTTTAACACAGTCACATAAAAATGATTAGAAGTTAATACAACTTGTGACAGAAAAGGGAAAATCGCTGGATACAATGAACAAAACCAACAGGTAGTGCTTATGTGAGAGAATTCTGTTCTAAATCTAAAAATAAATGTTTTAGTCATAGGAGATTGCAATTTCTAAAGCACATTATAAATACACTATTAAAATAACCAAATTCAAGCAGGGAACCATTCCGTGACAAATGTTATCAGTGCATAGGCAAACTCTCACATGACCTAACATGAACTCTTCTCTGTAGCTGGCCTTGCTTGGAGACTTTTAAAGGTGTTGATCCACTAATACAGTCTGTGAAGAACATTCCTAACACCACCAACATTTCAAAAATATGAGAGCATATGGGTTATGCATTTCAGTGTTAACATACCAGTGTCACATCTGTAAATAAAGGAACTGATTTTGTAATGGACTTATATTCACCACTGTACATATTTATTATACCAATCTCAAACCTGCCGTAGTATTTTAAGCCTGTCAGCACCAAGAAAACAAAGCTGCCAAGTAAGTGTGTGTTGGAATCTTGGCACGGTTTGTGTTAGGGTTTAGTCTAGATTCCTGCAAAGACAGTAGAGACGCATACCTGGTATTTTAGACTAGAAAGAACTGCTAGTTAACTGTCTTACTCTTTCACATTTATTTTAAAATAGCCATGTGATGTAATGTATCTACCATATGATTTCCTTTTTTCACCCCATGTGGGACAAAACAAAGCTAAGCAATGGAAAACAAGTTCCAAAGAAAGAGAGATCCAAGCACAACAGATCCACTACAGAAGGAATGCTCTGGTCAGACTCCAAACTAAAGACTCTAAAAATAGTCCTTTGCTGGTTAATTGAACATGCCAGTGCTGCTTGGTATATCCCATTCTTGGTAACAGTTCTGCCTTCAAGGATGTGAAATCTGGCAACAAATCCTTGTAAAGTGCATCAGATAGCAGTATTCCTTAAAGAGGGGTGTGGAATTTTATCCCAGAGAATGCAAGTTCAAAGTATTTATTTCTGCAAAGGCAATATTCCCAACTGTTAGGGCTTGCTGGGAAAAACAACAGGAAACAACAGGACAACACAGCTTTATCTTTTAATTATCTGTAATAGTAAACAGATCTCATTAACCAAAATTATTTAACTTTCTGAATCACAGGAATATAAATCAACCTCTCTCATCTCCAAATTCCCTTTAACCATACAGCTTCATATAAAAAACAAAGTGACAAACAAAAATTTCCACTGCTTGGGATGGGAACATCTATGGCAACTTTCTTTTGTAGAGAGAGGCTTGACTTTCAGCTGCAAAGTCAAAATCTTACTTAAAACCTCATTATTCCTGCTAATAAAATATGACTCGAAGTAATGTCTTTGTCACATGATACCTCAGCTGTCAAAGTGTTCTGATCCAGACAAGCATCAGGCACTCAAATATGGAATCACATATCACCTACTTGGCATAGCTGGTATTATTTATGTCTACAGTACAATTTGATATTCAAAAACACCGCCCTTATGTAAATGTTTTGGGGTTTCTCCCTCCTCCTATTTACTGTTTATATCTTAGGAGAAGGTCACATTAACCTACTGTTTTAGAGCAAGTAGCATGAACTGGCAGCATTGTTTATTGTTAAAACCTAAAGGTCATTCTACTGTGTTTAGAAACCTTGATAGTGATAGTGAACTCTAATCAAAATAATTTACTACGTGCTACTCCCAGTACATAATGTAAAAGGCAAGATACTACCAACATAATATGAATATTTCAACCTTAATGCTGGCAAATCCCATCACTTCCATACAGAATTCTGAACTGCATTTTACAGAAAGTTGCTCCCACCCTGCCATGCCCTCCCCAGTTACAGTCCTACTGTTTCTGGAGTAAACTTAAACATACACCAGAACAGTTTCCAATTTCTTCAGCTCCATTAGAACAAATAAAGGCTCTTCTATTGGATATGCACTTGTTAAGCAGTGATCTACCATATGCAATTAATTGGAAGAAAAATGCCTAAAACATTTTCACATTTCAGTGCTAACCCACAGTGACAGGTACAGTGGAGTGTTTGAGTATTGCCTGACCCCAGATCTCTGCTATGCCACCACCATGTGCCACAAAGGTGACAGAACAGCTGAATGTAAAGGTTGGACTTCTGAACAGCTGAAGTTCACAGGCCAGGTATCACAGTCAGCTAACACCAATTACACTGACTTCCTGTATGAATTCTTTTGAGATTTTCAGGCAATGGCCAGAAGTCATTTATTTTTTTCAGTTAAACAGTTACTGTCTAAACTGCTGGAAAGCAGTGGTTCACGAGAAGAGTTTCAAACCATACTAAGGAACATGAGAAGGACAGAGTAGACAAATCTATCCTGTAGGTCAGTAAAGGTAAAAGGTATCAAGTAGTGTTTAAACTATGGCATGATGAGTGATTTGGGACCAGTTCATCAGTTCTAGAAATAAACTGTTGGTGCACAACTGACAAATAAGTTCATTTTAAAAGACACATTTTAAAATTTTTCCATGAAGTCTTACAAACTATACACTAAAATTGTACATGAGGCTTAAACTCTGCCAGCTGTATCTGCCTTTCCTTAAGCCTAGAGTTAAAATTGTTTGTCTGTTCTTAGACCATTCATGAACATTGCAATCAATAACGGAAAAATTGCAAAACAGCTGAATTAGTTTTAAAATGGTGAGAGAATGGTGCATAATCTCGATTTCATTCATCTTCACCTGAAACAGGAATGCGGATTAGCACGACGGTAAGAATGTTCTAACAGACTATTAAAGAAATTAATCTGATTGGGATGTTACTGATGAAGTTGGCAAATAACCTGATTACCCCAGAGCCAAACTTCAAACTGGCACTACATTTCAGTGATCAAATCATGTTCAACCACCTAAGCAAATGAAAAGAGCAGCTAACCAGTATAACATTCTGCGCGTTATGCTGATTTATTACATCACTATAAACCTGAACACGAGTGTTATCAGCTGCATCACTCATGAATGATGCAACTCTTGGAGCATAATTTTTCCTTCGCAGGAAGCTTTGATGACTCTGCTAAAAATGTGTTTAGCCATAAAATTCACGGATTTTTGCCCCAGACCAAGCGATTATGGCTGAAAAGAGTTACAAGAGTTAAAGCTGCTGGAGCCCTGGCACAGCACCGTGTCAGGCTGAGCTACCTCGGACGAACCAACTGCAAGATGCACTGAACACACACAAAGTGTCTGGCAAACAGGAAACTTGTCTCCAGGAAAAGGCTAAACAGAACACTCTTCGAAAGCCTCAGCTGTTCCTGATGTTTTACAATCATAGGTGCTATTTAATCCAGTAAATATTATATTCTACATCAGTAAACGGAAAGATACTTCTGGAAAATATTGAGAGCATGCTAAAAGTTAAGAGACAGCTTACTCAGTAAAAAATGTCATACCTAGCTGCGAGAGATCCAGTTTTGTCCAATGCATCCCTGTTGGGCAGCTGGAGGAAAGTGTTCTGATAAATATCTGCCCAAGGCTATCCAAGCCCCAAATGGCATCCTGGCAGGCAGAGTAGTGCACCATTTCAGCCTCTGGTGGCAGCTGCACCGTAGAAGGACGAAAATGAGGATTCTGATCACTGACACAAAACAGATCCTTGTTGCTTTGGCACAGCCACAAAAAGCTTCCTATGGGAAGGACACTTCTGTTATTAAAATGATTTCTAATCCATTTTGAGAAAGCTTACATATCTACATTTTCTGAAAACAATAATCAGTTTGAAGGCAAAACTAAAACTTCTTGGCTATGTTAACAGGGTAAGGCTTTGAAGTACAAACACACATCCTAAGCCCTTATTTAGGCACTTAAATACTCCTTTTCTCAAATAAAGAAAGTAGTAAATGATCTCATTTGAAGAAATGTTTCATATGAAGAATCTAATAGAGAGAAGACAACATGTAATAGTGCACCATCACCTCTCCTCATTCTTTTGCTCTTTTTTATCCTTGATAATAGCCTTTGAAAAGCAGCATTCTTTTTCAGCTCTAAACCACATTTTTGCCACTAAAGCCAGTGTACTTAGAGAACGCAATTGCTAACTATTGTAACCAGCAGTTCAATTCCCTCACAGGGTCTTACTTTTACCAATAATGGGTGATTTTGCTGCAGTAACTGCACTGATAGGAGAAGCACTGGGTTAGTACAGGCACTCCAGCTAAGAATGCTCCACAACTTCTATTACAAATTCGAGCAATTCATGCTTTGGTAGTTTAAGAAGTTGCTGCTCCTGAGGACTACCCATTTCTATGCTGGATGCCACTCCCCACTAAAGGTGAGAGTGAAAAATATGTTACTTTAATCTCCAGTAGTTTTACAGACATGTTTCCACCCTACTTCACATAGTTTGTATGCCTGCAAATAGGAAAGACAACCAAAATCTGAAGTAATTCAAGATATTTAATTACTTACACCATCAATTTCACTTTAGTTAAAAATCAGATATTATATGTCTGCACTGTTGATTTACTAACCTTCTTTAGATGAAGCTGTGGAAGCCAACAAAAAAATCCATTTTGTGGCAGAAGCAGTACCACGAGGCACAATATTATTCCAATACGTGCCTTGAAAGAAAGAACAGAGTGGTATTAGTAGGAGACTTGGTTTTCTGTTAAAAACTGTTATTTAAAATTTAAAAGAAATTCTACTGCAATCAATTATTAAACATATTTTAGACAAGATTTTCTATTAAAATCTTTCAAGAAACTGTTGAGGGGAGGGGGAAACTTCTTCCTGACACCTATGTAAACACACACAGAGAAAACTGAGAATGCGGAAGAAGATAGAGGAGAACAATGGTCTTCAACAGGGGACCAATCTGATGATGAGGTTAAACAATATCCTAGATGCACTGTTAGTGTTTACCTAAACAAAGAAATGTATCAAATCAATATTCTATTTTGAGAACTACAGCAAGAAAAATAAAGCAATTCTTCTATTAGCACCATAAAACCATAACATTAATGTCTTGCACTGTCACACTGATTGTGAGCCACACTCCACTGTGCAAGATAAAATAAGTTCAACATCTTAAGATTGCCTTCTTATCCCAGAGAAGACACACATGTAGGTGTTAAAAGGAGTAACTTGTGCACAGTTCACTGGCTGACAATGACTTTTCCATGAAAAATATTTCCCTTTAAATGAGAAAGTATTTAAGGTCAAATGCTAATAAAAAACTTAATTTAATTTTTAAATATGTTAAAGCTTGCCATCGGTAATTTCTGGGGTGATAGCTGTAGTTACTTATTTTCTTCTATTTAATTTTCTTAACTAAAAAAAAATTAAGATGCAAAAGCACACCAACCTATTAAGTTTCCCTTTGCTACGTGAAATTCATTTTTGCCTGAAGAGATCCAGACTCCACTGCCATTAACTCCGAGGAGGCTGGGCTGACACTGAAGCTGCTGTGACCAAAATGCCATTCGAAGCTTATCAGCCACCTTCTCCACAGGTGCCTGAGCTGCTGTTGCTACTGTGTGAGTTGCCTGGATTATGGTCTGGAACAGACTGCACTGATCAAACACTACATAATCAGTGATGCTTACCTGGGGGAAAAAGAAAAAAAGTGCTCTTGATAATTACTTAAGCTTTGGGGTGAACTGCACAATCTATCACCAGAAGCTTTTTTTAGAAATATTCACAGTGTAGGAAGGGAAAAATAAAAATGGTACATTTTGAGTAACTGTCTTGATAATAAGACACGATCAGTATTAAATGCCAGCTTACAACTCCCTTCTATCCAATAATCCATTTACAAATCTCCATTTTAAAAAAAGGCTTATGTTTTAGGATGTCTCCCTGTAAAAACATGTTGAACTCTGCAAACTGAGAGGTGAATCTTCCATTTCCCAAAGGAAGAGAGAAACTTGTGCAGTAGATAAAAACTTGTATGCAATACTCCTTTGCAACTACTTCATGGATGTTTTAATTCATAGTGCGGAAGGAGGCCTAAATAAGTAATTGCCCAAGTTCTGTCATGGACAACTAGGTTGGCAACACTCTGGGACATTCCTAGAAAGGATGGAAATGCCTAAGAACACAAAAAGAGCAGAAGTTTGCCATAACCTCAAAGCCAAGTTACTCATAATGCCCACATGCAAAAAGGGACTATATATGCATATAAACCAAAATTCTTGTAACTTAGGTAGGTATGTAGACAAACAAATTTTCTGTAAAACTGCGTTTGTACTCCCCTCTTCCCCACCACTATCTCTGGAGAAAACAAGAAAAGCTGGAGAAACCAGAGTCGGGAATTCTAAATCAATACCAGACAGAACTTGCAGTAACAGAGCTGGTTTCACCCACATGAACTGCAGCAAGCAGCTCCACGTGGCTCAAAGAAACCTCAACTGAACGGAAAAATGCAAAACACATTCTTTTGCACAGTGACTTATTATTTATTTTATCTAGCCAAGGAAAAGGATGGGCACTGGAAGGCAAGAGAAGAGTCTGCATTCAGCAGCCAGACAATGCTCTGCCTCAACAGTACATCCTATGACCTGGCAGAGCATTTATTTTGTTCTTGAAAGCTTCTGCAATGCTGCTCTGGAAGACAATGGATGACCATGGTTTTTCCTCCCCTCTTTACAGCAGACAAAAAGGGATTTCAGCCATAGCCACACTGAAGTTTAACATACTGAATAAAGAGTGCTATAAAATATCAAGCAATTAATTGAATTTTTTCTTAGAATCTTGTGAGAAAACAACACAAATAACAAACCCAAGGTAAAAGACTAAACTGAAAGCAAAATTTAAAAATGCCTACTTGCCACCAATGGTTATCATCTCCTTGTGGTTTCTTTGAAACTATACCAGTTCTGAACCAGAGATTGCCATGGATATCCAAAGCCCATAATGTCTGCTGATCTCCAAGGGTTATGCAGACTGGTTCCAAAGCTTGCATTTCACTGGAAATGCAAACAAGTAGAAACATTAAAAACCTTACTTCAAATTTCTGTTGATGGTATTTTAAGGAAACTATTACAATGCTAATAGTTTAACACAGTGGAACTCAGTGGCCCCAAGCTAAAGAACACATTTGATATCAAATTTTCACAGTTATTCAGTATTTTGTATTTTATTAGTTTGTGTAAGTCAGAAAGATTCAACAACGAAAACCCGTAAGTCCTTCAAGGATCACTCAAGATTTGAAACTTGGATATATTACAAAAAACTAAACAAGCCCTATTTTATTCAGTAAATAAGCAACTAAGAGCTGTATTTTTTAAGTTTTTGATAATACAGCTTCATAAATGTATCTCCTCCAACTTCCTTGACCTATTCTGAGAACAATACCTGTGGTTCAAGGACCACAAATAGAAAAGTCAACCTAACTATGAGACAAAGATAAATGCTGGATTTAGGACTATATGTTTCCTGCAAAAGTAAACAATTTTCAAGCTCAGAAACTCAACAGGATCAGAAGATCATATCAGACACTGGAAAGGTAGCAAACAATGCTAGTTCTTTCAGATAACCTTTCTTCACAATTTAAGAACAAACGGTGACTGCTTTCTGCAATTTTAACACAAAGCCTGAGAACATGAAATGTACATAAGGTGTAGGTCAAGCAGGTATTTTCATTAAACAAACTAATTAAAGTACATGCAAATTTCACATTTGAACAAAGACACAGTAGTTTCTTAGACTACTCAAGAGCCAAATACCAGGCTGGGAGGTAGCACAAGTTAGGGTTTTACAGTAGGCATATTCAGTAGATAAAATCACCTGACAACAAGAACTTGAATTTCTTCCTAAACTTGCTTCAGTCTGATGTCACAAGAGACACTATATTGTACATTCTCAAAGCCAACAGTAAAGGCTCAGTGCTTTTAACTTTATCACAAACTAACTAGCACAAGCATAGGATCAACTACAAAGCTAAATACCAACCATACAAAATATCTATAAAACTCTGTGGCTGGGGAGTGCAAAAGAGTTATCCAGCTGTGTGGATTACCAAGAAAATGCTGAGATTTAATCTTAGGGGGGAAAAAACCCACCAAAAAACTCATGCCAAAAACTGGATAACTCATTAAAACCACTATGGCACAGATTAAAGAAGCAATATTTAATAAGAAAGGCATGTTGACAGACATCATAAAGATCTTTTAAAAACTGTTCTCACTCTCACTTCTGTTTATGACAATTCCTTTCATTACACAGCAGTCATTCAGCTGACAGAAAAACTGCAGTTACTCTGAATATGTCTGGACAAAGACTAAAGGAAGGAAGGATAGATAGATGGTAAACAGATGGATAGACAGACAGATGCACAGACATATAGATACACACACACAGAGGTATATACACACAAGTTCAGGTAACACTCCTTCACACATCAAGGAATTCCAGCACAGTTATTTGTATCATTCTGGTTATGCCCAGAGTGTCCCACCAGAGTTATTACCTGACAATATCACTCTTCCACTGCTCTCCTTCAGGACAGAAGCTGCGCACTCCCTCCCGGTACAGCAGGGCCCGCTGCTCACTCAGAGCCCACACCACATTATTTCTGGATGTGACCTGTGACAGTGGATAAGGGCAGTCAACCTTTACTGCTCGGGCACAAGGACGATCCACACTCAGGCCTAGAAATCAGAAAATGAGGATTCCTTTACAAACTTTGGCTTTTTGCAACAAAAAGGAAAGAGATAAAGCAACTCAATAACAGAAGGGAATATCCTTGACATGCTAACATTTGTCATTTGATAATGATTTCCTTAAGTGACTGTTCTTTTGATAAACTATTAATAATTTCCTCCAATATAGCTGTGTTTACATTTTGAAAAATAAGACACTATTCATCCTTCAACATCCTGCAGAGTACACATCCAGTCCTGTCATTTTTGTTCCTTTTCTCCCTCTAGTGTCAGCACCAGGAATCTCCATGTATAAAAGCTCTATTAGACCTGACAGAAGCATCAAAGAAAAAGCCAGTAACGGAAGAACTTTTGCCCAAAACATGCCAGGGAGAGAAGCAACCTGATCAGAATAGTGACAGCAGAGCAATTACAAAAGAGCAGGCCACAGTGTGTAACATTGAAAGGAGCAGAGATGTTCTGGTAGGTTTTCAGGTGGTTTGCACACATTTCTACATCTAATCTATAGGAACATGTCTTCTTTACAATTACACTGAAGCTTGATTTACAAAAACTGCATGTGAAACAACTCAAGAGACACAGTTTTTGTTTAATCTTCTCATGCTGCCAAACCCAGTATGAACAGAGTCATCCATATCATATTCTAGGCAAACAAGAACACTCATTTCTAAACCTCTGAGCACGCACTTTTGTTATAAATGTTACACAAAAGAATGAAGGGAATGAAAAGATCCTGGAGAAACAATTTTCACTGGTTGCATCACATTAGGAAGACAGATATACTGAGAATTTATTTCTTGCATCAAAAGACAAATTTGGAATCCTAAGAACAGCAGAATGTAAGCTGATGTAATCAAACCATTCTCTCCAAGGGAAGAAAAATACTGATTCAAAACTCCACAGGGCCCTGCATGATTAGCATCTAAAATTCACTCTCCATCACCACTATCCATGCCTGTTGGCAATATGCATGTGACCATGGGCAGACCACTTGATTTCTCTGGAACTACTACACTTACCTAAAAGAAAATAATTTGAATAGAGTATCTTTGAAACAATGATATGTACTTAAAACAGTTTTCTTAATCACAAAGAATTTTTGTATTGTGCTACAGTAACTAAACCTAAAAGAGAAATTAGAAGAGTGTCAAAATTAAATAAAAGATAATTAAGAATTCTGATAGCCGCTCAGAAATGCTGCTCTGTTTCAGTAAGTCTTATACAGTTTTGCCTTAATCCAGTCCTTCTCTTCATTCACCAGTCATTCCTGTATCATGTTGTTGGTAATTCTTCCTTAGCAACTCAACTCTCTGTGCAAGTTTTACATGCCCAAGTGTCCTTGATACTTTCCTCCCTTAACTCTAAAAACTAGTACTTGCCATCTTTCATCCTAGCCCCTTGCATTTAGCCTGAATATTGTTTGCATAACACCTTCCAAATATACCCTCTCCTATTCACTGAAGCACTTAAAACTAAGACTGTGTCTTCAAAGTCGACTTTGCACTATCCCTTTTTCCAGTTTGTGCCTCATTCACATCCAGTAAGATGGCAGCTGCAAAGATTGCTGCTCCACAGCCCATTCCATTCCTCCAGGGCTTTGCTTTCTCTAGCACATAAAATACACAACACTTCTCTATCCTTCCAAAGCACTTCATGATCTTCTGTCTCAAAGTACCTTCCTTTCATTATCAGGTGGTAACTTGTACCTTCAGGAGATCTGTGCTTTTCAAAACACAAAGCTTCTACTTGCCCCTACTCTGCCCACTTAAGGCTGAGCTGTTTCAGTGCACCATACCACTTTCAAAGCAAGGATATTATTTTGATATTTTGTACAGTCCCTTTCCATTTACCTCCATCCATCTCATATCCTCCCCATGTCATAAATTCTCTGTACTGTATGTACTCCACTTGGCACACACAAAACAAGTGGCCATGAACTGGCTTTTCTACTCTCCTAATTACACAAAATCTCACAACTGTTTCCAAGTGTTTCTCAAGATAAAACGACTTCCCTACGTCCTGGCTGTGGATAAAAGTTTATAGAAAATCATGATCATTCTATAGACTTGAAATCTAATAATCTCAGCCCACAAAAATTCAAAGAGCCTGCAATTAATTTGGGTACCTGTTTGCAGATACAGATCTCCATTTGTTCTGATAATCCAGGCGGTGTCATCACTTAGAGCTACAAATACAGCCTGGGGTAAAGCCTCGTACCAGTGCCGTTTTCCTTTTATAGTTACTTTTCCACAAGCAAAAGCTTTGTTAGTCTTCTGTTCAATCTTCCAAAGAAGAGCCCCTGTATGAGAAGTAAAGAAAGAACATAACAGCACTCAGCAATTACTGCAACAGTCATGGGTGATGTGTCCTGCCTACACCTAAACCAACAGGAGGCAAAAAGCAAACCAGTAGCATCAAACAAAAATGCAAGTTTAAGAAATACTTACAATTTTTCTTTTAAAAGCAAGACCAGAACAGTAACTGTCTTCTAATATATAATAATTGCTTCAAAGAAGAAAACCAAACAGAACTCCAAACTTAACTGTTGGCTTGTACCAGAACAGTGCATTGTCATATTAACATCCTTTGAATGATTCCACAAAGTTGCATTTAATTCCATGTTGACATTTTGTGTTTAACATGCTCCTGCATTAATACATCCATGGCAAACTATGGATGCTAGAAACTTCCACAGATTCAGTGAAAAGCTGAGTGAATTCTTGAAACTCTGAAGGGTAAGAAATGCAGAGGAACAACCTTTTGCCCAGGAAATCTGAGCCTCCAACAATCGCAGCCTGAAACTATCAAGGGCAAACATGACACATGCCCATTCCTTTCACTTTACTGCAGGGACCTGCTGTTGACCACTCCTAAAGGTAAGATACTGAGCTGGATGAACCCACACTCTCATCTAGTACAACTACTCTGAAATTGTTTTGGCTATAGCAAAGCCCAGCTGCAGATCAATCAGAATTTCTTTCTTCTTAAAACAGATAGCAAGTCTTCCCCTACAGAGAGAAGGGAAGATTGACATGTGCTTTTAGAGATGACAAGGAAGAAACGTTGTGGCAAGGCAGGAGACAAAGAAATTAAAATAGCTGAGAAACTTCATATTTTCACTCCAGTCCTGGAACAATCTGGAAGGCCAAAAGTGATGCAAGTTTATAACCAAAACCTGCTTATTTTCAATCCAACATAATCCTCATTCACAACCATTCAGAACAAATTCATATGCAAATGTACCAAAACTTCCAAGTTCTTTTTCTTCAGTATTTAAAAAGAAATCAAATCAAGCAACCCACACATACACAAAGCCAATTCTACGTCTACAAGAAAAAGAACTTTAAAATTGTGAATCACAGAATGGTATGGGTGGGAAGGGATCTTAAAGATCAGCTAGTTCCAACCCTCTGCCATGGGCAGGGACACCTCCCACTTGACCAGATTGCTGAGGGCCTGCCTCATCCAGCCTGGCCTTGAACACTTCCACGGATGGGGCATCCACAGTTTCTCTGTGCAACCTCCTCCAGCACCTCACCACCCTCAAAGCCATGAACTTCTGTAGCTCTGTAACAAAAATCAAGGTTTTGTATAGACAAGAAGCTCTTCTCTGTCTACCACTGAACTGCAGTGTCTGAAGTTCACTTTTATCAGGCAAATGCATGCTGAAAACCTCCCAAAATGCAATGTCAACCTATTAGAAAGACAACCACTTAAACCAGAACATAGGATGCAGAGGTAGTGACGATGCAGTCATATAATTGTGACTATTTAAAAACAAACAAAAAGAAACCCAAACCAACACACCATTTTACATGAAATAAGCCCTGAACAACCAAGTTTCTGGAAGCAATTTATTTGAAAAAACCAAACTAACAATAAACTGCCTATGTAGAAATTACATATGCACTCAACTGTATCTGTAATCTCATAAAAATGACAAGTTTCACCTAATTGAATAATAAATGATATTAAAAAAGGAAAACAAACCAAAAACAAATAACCAAAGAACAAAAACAAAGAAAATGCCCAAATCTATGCAAGTTTTATATTTACAAGCTGACCGTGCAGCAGAAGCCAACCCACCTGAGGGGGAAACTGCCACTTGCTGGACTCCATCCTCAAATTTCTGCCAGCGCAGCCCAGCTGCAGGAAGGGCACTGCAGTACAGGCTGCCTCGGTAGTCCAGGCACCAAACGTATTTTTCTGAGACAACCAGGCTCAGGATGCCATAACCAGGGCCAGAGTATCCCATCCAGCTCTCTGCAAACTAAAAACTGTAGAGTCAGAACAGTGCCAGGTGTCTTCAAACTGCATAAGAAAATGGGTGTATAAGAACAGCAGCTCCCATGTTTTGATTTTTAAAAAGATAAGCTTAAGTACTTTAATCAATGAATAAATTTGCCTTGTGTAAAATAGAACTACATCTGTCACTGTTCTCTAAGGCTCTATGTAGTGCACAATGTGACTGCCAGAACAACAGATTAAACAAAAAAATAAACCCCTCCACCCCATCATCCACCTCCAAAAAAGGAACACATCAAAATGTACAGTCTGCCTATAGTCCAGGAAATTATTGTCTAGGAAGTGATGAATAAAGGGAACAAGACAGCTGGAGGGCAGAGAGCTAAATACCCAACTCTGGTACTCTGTGTGTGGTACAGGAGTCATGTCTTGCAGAAATCTGGTTTACAGCCTGCTATCTTAAACTTTGAGTGCTTGCATGAGGTGAACTCAAGCACTGCATACATTACCAGTGGAGTTTTCTGAACACAAAAGAGCGTAAGAATACCATAACCTAAAACTAAAAGTCTTCTGCACTTGGGGCTGCAGTTGTTACTGGACAGGAAACCATCAACTTATAACGCAATCTTCATGAACCAATATTTGGTTGATCTCAATACAAGGCTGTTACAGATCTAAAAGTAACAAAATCCCCAGCCTACAAGAATTGCATTTCCTTAAGACTTCTACTAAAAGTCCCAGTGATTCTGGCAATTTTGCAAATTTTACAATAACTTTAGTACTTCTTTTCTACAGTCTGTATGAGGATTATTGTTTCTGGAAACGTTTACCCACAAAATAATGATGATGAAAAGAGGGATAACAGAAAAAGGAAACTGTCAACATTTTAAACAATACTAACTACTGATGGCTAGGGGGCAAAGACTAATTCTTATTCCGAGTATTTACAGGTAAAATAATCCTTAAGCAGAAGCCTGCCATGTGAGATAATTAGCTTTAATTCTCCATGAAGTCAGCTGAATTTGAGAACAGCATCACACAGAATTTGGACTACTGGAGACCCAAATAAGGAGCAGCTTTTGAGCATGACTGGATTATACTCTTTAATGGGTGGGCATTTTTGTTGAGCTGGGAACAATACATCCAGAACAGCTTCTTTACATTGCAAGCACACATCACTCAGTCCGAAGTCAGATAAATCACATTTTGTAAGAGTTACAATACATCATGTTGTTTGGCTTTGTATTTTACTTGAGTACTTGAATCAAGTAAAAAGACAAATGCTCTCCTAAAGATGTAAAGGACAGTAATTGCAGGGGAATGTTTCTTTTAAAAAGCTGTTTCTCTTTAAGATTAAAGGTACTTTAATTAAACTGAAAAGAAATACCTGATCAGATTTTAACAGCACCATTTCATCTAGGCTTATCTTGGCTACATCCTGTGCACCAGCCACAGCGCCAACTTCAGGCATGCTGGTCTCCGAGGATGAATACGGCAATCCATGTCCATAAATATCCTCTTCATCACTTGAGGCAGATTTTTCAGTCTTACTTTCATGAGTGTCTGCTACCCTTTCAGCAGTGCTAGTACTACATTTAGCTTTGAGTGCACTTTCAAAACTCCACCCAGAAATGGAACAGCTATCGGAATGAACATTGTCAGAGATGTCAAACTGAAGTGCAGAAGGGTCTGACAGAGCACTGTGGATTAGAGAGAGCTGCTGTTGGTCTTCCCTACCAGTTTCATCACTTTCCTTTGGTGTCAGGGATGTCTGGACACCAAGGATACTGTCACATTTCAAAAACATCTGGTCTGTAAGGTCTGGATCTTCAAAAGATTTTTCAGTATCCTGCAGCTTCATTTTATCTAAGTCTTCATCTATTTTACACAACGTAGGAAAATCCAGCTCCTCCTCCTCTTGGCTCAGCTTTCCAGGACAGCATTCATGGCTTGCAGAAACCACACCACCATTATATTCACCATCAACACTGCTTGTCAAGTCTTCCGTGAGCATCAGAGGAGATGCAGATGTCAAAGTATCTATAACAGCTGAAGTACCCATGCCACTGTCACTGTTTGGAAGTTTCTGTAAATCAACCACATCTCCACTTTCTTCATTAATTAGTATAGTTGCTGACTCGGGAGACTGTAGGACACTGAAAGTTTCTGAACCATTATCTTCTTGCAAGATTGTATGGGACTCCATACTGAACAAGCTTTCCTGATCTGGAGATCCAGTACTCAAATGATCAATGCTGCCACTCATTATGCTGGAAGTCATGGAAAAGGAGTCTGCATTCAAGGAATGTGGACTGTCACCAGAAAGCTGACGCTCATAAATTGGTGTGCCTTCCAGAGAACTGTGGTTTTTCCTTGTCCCACTTTCTGTTATTACACACGAACAAAAATAGGGGGAAAAATAATATTAATACAATCTATTAAATTCCAGTGCAAAGTAAGAAATTAAAATCTTTTTGGAACTGAAGGAAGAACAAAGCTAAAACTAAATTTCAATCACCCTGATTTTTTTCAACTTTAACACTAAATGAAACATATAAAGCCAAAAGAAGTCTTAATATAGTAAACAATTGAAATTATTAAATACTCACACTATTTTATCAAACTAAAAAGGATGGCTAAGAAAGACACTGCCAAATATTCTGCGTTGGATTAATAGATATTACACAATTCCAACATAAAACTGGAGGTGGAGTCCACTGTATGTATTAACAAATACATTAGAACTCGAGCATGTTTTCATGCTTAAAGCAAAACAAAGTTAAAAGAAAACAAACAGATGTAAAACGACTTCATCAATTTATCACTTTTAAAGGAGGTTTTAATCTTAAACAGAAATGGCCCACCATGACCCCTCAGTATTTTCAGAAGCATGACAATACAATATAAATGAAGCATGCCAAATACAGACTCTTTCATGTAACATGCTCTAACAACAAGCAGTGGCAGGGCAAGTTCTGCTAGACCTACCCTGTTTCTTCTTTTTTTTCTTTTTCACCTTAATTGGCTTTACAATGAGTTCTTGATCAAAATCTTCAGAGCTAATGGTGCTGAACCGTTGTGAAGAAAGCTGACCTTCTCTCTGAGCTTCTGAAAGTTGGTCTGCACACATCATAAAGCTCGAACCACTGTCCACAGAGTTCACAGAGCTGCTCCTGCTTCGTGATTCACTTACCACAGAGCAGCCCCTTTTTCTGGTTTCATTGCTCAAGTCTCCCACTCTATCAAAACTTTTCTCTGATAGCGTCGGAGTTTCCAGATCATCTCTCGCTGAAGAGTAAATGCCATTTTTATCACCAGTAACTGAAGGGGAAGTAACCATTTTTTTTTCTGTTTCCACTGAAGGGCTGGATGATATAGATGAAACTACTGATGATGGGGTCAGCAATTTAGGACTTGTATCTGTTAAAGGATTTGAAAATTTTGAATTCACATCTGACACTGTCCAAAAGAAAAATAAAAATGTAAATACTAGCTCAAGTATAAATAGTAGCACCACGTGAGTAGGAGCATAGCTCTTGGAGAGTATTAAAAGAATCTTTATGGAAAAGAAAAAAAATTTCTCAGTTCACAACACTTAAAAAATATATACTTGCATACACACACACAGTGTAAACTTCCTGCAAACTAATCTACATGAAGGCACTTCCCCCAAACCCTGTATCAAGGTTCTATTACCAAAATTCTGAATTTATGTTTATGTATAAGAACAGTAGAGGTCTACAGCTTGGAAGACCCAACTGCATTACACACTCAAGTGCTATCCTACGTCTTTAACTTCTTCATTCAAACATTCAATAGCTTGGGGAAAAAAAAAAAAAGAAAATCAAGGAAAATTGCCAGATAAATCACTGAGGTGATCAGAAGAAAATACACTTCTAAAGGCTCTTTTCAAACTATACTTGAAAGTTGAGATTAAAACAATAAACAGCCTCTAGAAGTTTGTGAGTAAAGAAATGCCTAAATGACTAAAGCTATCACTATTATGCAATGACAAGAAAGTTAAGTTCTCCAGCATTCAGTGAGACTTCATAGCATATTTACACGCATTTTGCTAATATAAAGCTACGATGGAGTACTTAAATGCATTAGTAGTCCCTTTTAGAGAGTTCTAGTAACATAAATGTTGAACTCAGATGGCAAAAAGTAATAAACTGTCAAATTATTCCTGGAATTTTAGTGAGCATTCTTTGTGTTTATTTGCCAAGTCTTCCTTTCTTTTTTATTGCTAGGAAGGCTGAGATTTCCCCTGGAATGTGGCTGGTGACAGGTGGCACAGAATCAACATATTCAGCTATTGAGACTGATCCTAAAGCCATGATCGGGAATCCAGACTGCTTCAGCATCACGGTTCAGAATGAGCTCTCAAATGCACAGATTAGAGATGCCGCGTTAGGTTAATGCTGGCCCACTCTCAAAAAAGGCAACCATATTTAATTTCTTAATGCCCCCATTCTCACTGCAGCCAAAAGAGAAGCACAGATAAGCAGATAAACCAGATCTCTAAATATAACCTATCAAAACAGATGAGTAACTCTACAGGACCTGGCAGGTTTTTGCAATAATCGGAAAGGCTTTTTGTGGGGTTTGGTTTGTTTCAGTTTTGTTGGGTTTGGGGGTTTTTATATTAAAAAAGTACAATAGGCACCATGTTCCGTGAGATACACACTAATTTATGCATACTGAACTTAGTAGTTTCTACATATTAATCTTACTAATCTATACAAACCTATTGATGACAGTCCTTCAGGTCTATTTGAAATTCTTATTATGTCTCTATCTCCCTTTAAGAGAAAAATCTCATTGTTGGTACAGGACACAGACACAATATCACCGTATCCTTCCAAGCCACCAATCAAAGCCTAGAAAGAGTCAACAGAGAAAGAAATAATTGGCATCAGATTAACACATTGTTTGCACAATATGCTACTCATAACAAAAGCATTCGCTAGATTTTAATCAACACAAATAGTTACAGGATAAAGATTTTTATCTTATCAAAAAGAAAGAAAATAGAAAAAAGAAATAGGAAAGAACCCTTTAATCATGATGCAGCTCTATTTTTATACTAATTTAAATTCCACAGATCTGTTTTTTGTCCAACTGAAGGCAACCAAATATAACAACTTAAGCAGTATACAATTTGGTGGCAGAAGAGAGCAACAGTACAAATGTCTAATACCATTTGGAGAAAAATACACTAGCTTGTATCAACTTTCATATGCAATTTTAGGATGACAAAATAGCTTTACACTTCACCGTATACCAAATAAAAGGTAATACTTCCTTTTTTTTCAGACACCAAGTAGCAGAAAGGAAAGTATAAGTAGTTGCAGGCACATTTTATATGCCTAATATATCTTTATGCATTAATTTCTAAGTATTTTTCTATATGCTTCACTAAGCATCAGAACTGATTATGATGTTAACACCCCAGCTGAAAGCTTTAAATACATGCAATTTTTGTATATAACATACAGACCTAATTGGTGAGTATATGATTGCAATGACAGCTTGAGAAGAGAGATAATATTCTACTTTGTTCATTTTAAATATGGATTTAAATCACAGATATATAATGGATAACCAAAACAGAGTCTGATGGCATAGCATGAACAAAAACATGGAAGAAACAAAATATGCAGCCACAAGATTTATCTACCTGGTTCACAGTGTCTAGTAAATAGATGCTGTATTCGTTCCATGTTAGCACCCATCCTTCTTGGAAAAAACATGAAACAAGCCCAAGGTGCTTCTCTGGAGAGCTGTAACTTCCTCTGTCAGGTGGTTCCAAACGAGGATAAAGTTCAAAAGTTTTTATTCCTCCAGCAAATACATCTTTCAATATGAATGTGGCCTGAACAGTCCCATGAACATCAGACTTCCACAGACGAAGCCCAGGTCTGGCAGCAAATAGTGTCAGGTCACTCTGTTTACACAGGCCAGGTATAAAACATGCTCCAAATTTGCCAGTGCTAAAATGCAAAAGAATTTATTTTAAAAGCTATATACTCAACTTAGAAATAATTTTAAAAACTAATGGCACAAATTTACAACCACAAATTATCAAAAGTCTGTCATTAAAATATTCAGTCAAATGTTTGAAGTATAAATTTAGTTACAGTAAGACAAGAGCAGTAATTCTAAATAACAAGTTTCCCCTCAGCTTTGAATGTCAGACACTATATCAATTAAGCAAGTTAAATGACTCCTCCTAATAAGCTTCACAGCCTTAATGCCTCTCTGTCCATCTCAGGAAGATCCTACTATTCACTCATCCTTCTCCCAGAAATAATAAAAAACAAGCAACACACTACAAACCAATGCTAAGAAACTGACAACCTCTACTTGCAAGAAGAATGGAACAGACATCATCTGTTAAAACCTTCATTTCTCATGCGCAGAAACACTCCTACTCTCACCCAAAAAAACCCTTCACACGTAAGATAACCCTTGGTATTCCTCTTACTATTCATATCCCTGAAAGATACATCATGAACACTCTTTCAAGTGTAAATTTCCTCTACTTAGAGACAGAGTCAGTCATGCTGCTCTGTGACCCGGTTCCCTCTTCCTTACCCGAGAGGGATTACATAAGAGAAGATGTCAAAGCCACACAAGAGGTTCCGAGTCTTCAACTCAAATTTAAGAGCTTACTATACATTTTCCCTATTAACTCTCTTCAGTGTATGAGGGATGTTGACTTGCTTTTTGCATCAAATATTACATCACCCATTAGACAGACCTGATTACAACACTTGCTCACTCCAAGTCACAGTAAACAAAGAGGGACTTCAGAAGAAGTTTGGCAGTAATTTCAGTTTAAACAATGAGAAAACATTTTCAATATTTTTGCCTACTAGTGCCTTGAAAATATGATTGTGACATACTTGCAACCACATACTTTCTAAATAGGTATAATTCTCATTTCATGTTTGATCACACATAGCTATTGTAACTAGCTTTTTATGAGCAGACTGCTGTGTTGTATTAATTTTACTGCCTAGATCACTCTGTCTGTAATTCACTTTGAAATGCTAGAATTAATAGATGAGACTGTATCAGGATTTTATGAGGGTTACTTTTTTCTGGGCTGCGTTCCAACTTGGTTGACGGATTTCTCTTCTGTGTAAAAAAGCAGAGTCCGCTGTAAAGTAGAGACAAGCAGCACCTTCTGGTTGTAATCCAACTGTACAATCGAAGATGGCTCTTCCAATACAAGGCTGGAGTTGCAAATACCCTTTCAAAGATACACACAATTCACAAGAGTCAAACCCTTTTAAAAATACAAGGTAGTAACTAACACTTCAAAGGAATTTATAAGCCCAAGACAAAACAAATAAACAAACAAAAGCTTTTGAACTCCTGTTGCATGAAATTTACTTAATGCATATGGACTTAATTTACGCAGGCAAGAGGGGAGTTAGATTGTGCATGACATACTATGAAATGCAGCTTCTCTTGGAATATTAGCTAATATATTTCTCTTGAAATCAACAGCAACTTTAGGACACACTTTCTTCCTTCTTCCCCACTGCCAGGTCATACATTGCTGAAACAATCATTATTTTTGCTGATTTCTGTCAAACCAAATTGAGGGACAGTCACAGATGAATCAGGGCAGATATTGTTTAAAATATTCTCCCGTATACAAATTCAAGTTAGCATTCATTTTGTTGATGTCTTGGGTCTGTATTAACTGACAAGATGTGAGAACAATTCCATTTACTGGTAACATGCTAATCAGCTAGCATCACCCAAATGTTACTTTCATTCTACACTCTAGAGAGGAACAATTCTGGGAGAACTACTTCACCAATAGAGCCACATCATTCAAAAGTACCCCTTCCCAACAGAAGAGAAAATACTGGCAGAAAGCTGAAGAAAGATTTATTCAGACAGGAACATGAAAAATGAAAAGGATCACTAGTTTTTTTTAATTCATTACTTTTCAAAAGAAGGTAAGACAATTGTGAAGGATATCCAATGGTTGCCTTGCTGGATGTGCACACACTTGGCCAAGTGTACACATACCAATAAAGCCATCCATATAAACAAGTAACATTAAGCAATTAACTAACTGCTAAATATTTAAACAAACAAGCATTCTTTCAGAAAGTGCAAATGTGAATTAAGGTCCCTGTAACAAATACTCACCTGGTCTAGGTCTAGTGCAGAGTAAACAATCTTTCCTTTGTCATCTCCAGAGAATAATTTCATTCCATTGGGACTCCAAGCCAAAGCTGTAATGCTGCTTTTGTGGATGCCAGCAACGTCAAATCTGCGAAGCTGAGAAACAGTAGCAAAGCAATACAAGAATGAGCTGAAAAGAAAATGGATGCACAAAGCCTATTCAGTGACTCCTGACTGGTTTAACTGGAGATCAAGTACAAAAGTGCAGGTCTTTCTAAAGTTTATTTAGCACAAAATACCCTAAACAATCCAAACCCCCCCCCACCAAAGAGATCAGCCAATTATTACACACGAGAAATCTCTCAGAAGCATATTTGATTAAATACATCTTTCGTAATGGAAAGCATGCTTTAATATTATTGCTTTTATAAGCTTAGCATAGGAAGCCTAAAACGTATTCACAGCTCTGTCATCAGGCAAGACTGACTGGGTTTCACTCTTACAAAGCATCACGGTAACACTCTCCTAGTATTGACAATACTAAACCTCACAGAAGTTTAGGCAAATGCAAAGATTTACCTGTTTGTTCCTTCCAGGTAATGAAGACACAAGCTGAAAAACTGCAACCCGACCTGAAGCTGTACCAACAGCAACTAGATCATCGAAACAACTCAACAGCTTTACAAAAGTTATAGATTCACACCTCCCCTGTTGAAACAAACCATACAAAGAACTCCAAAGTTAATGAGACACCAACAGGAGAGCTCAATTCTGAGCAACTCTGCTTAGTTAGAAGAGACAACAGTAAAAGTTAGTATTTACCTCAAAATTATATTTTTTCATCTGGTTTAAATGTCTGCAGTAGAGATAAAGCATTCCAATGCTGCTCCCCACAGCAATGTAGTCTCCATTGGTATCAAGTGCTGTGAGATAAACCACAATAGAGCGAAAGCCTTTTTGGATCTTTGTAGGAATAGCATTGAGGAGATAATACAAGGGGCAAAATTCCTTAAATATAACTGGTGAAGCCACAGATGCCATAGCAAGGATTTGCATCAGCAATTTTAAGGCCGAAATAAACACATCTACATGACCACATAAGGAAACCTGGAAGATAAAAGACGTCATTAACTTGTGTGGAGAGAGTAAAAGGTTAAGAGAAAGCCACAATTTAGCAAATGAAGAAAAAAGTCTCAGTTTTTGCTTTGCATAAAGAAAAAGCAAGTTAAACTCTTACAGTGAATGTAACCTATTCTTTGAAGAAACTTTTTCTTACCAAAAAGTGTATTTCTTAGGTTCAGCTAATATATAAGGATGTATGGTAACCACTAAATATGGGATAACCACTTTTTCTTGCAGCTGTAAGCTTGACAAAGTTGACTTCAAATGCAGTATTTCTCCTCATCTGCCTAGTGAAAAAACCGTAAGGGCTCTGACACTGAACAATCCATGAGATGTATTTCCTCATCTTCCTGCAACCTTCACCCTCAATCCAGCCAGTGCCAAGAGCATGGGATATTCACTGTGTCAGACCGCGCTGTAAGATCAAAGCGACAAACATTTGTGCTCCACTCCTTAATGCCCCACAGCCCAAGAAAAAACACACTTATGAAACAATTCAGCTAGAGCTACATGTGCTATACAATCAAATAATAACCAAAAAATTAGAATAATGTGGGAAGAAAGGGGGAAAATAAAAATGAAAGAACTTCTATTTTGACAGACACAGAAAAATAACCATATAGCAACGGAATTTAGAAAGGAGCAAACAGAAAAAAAGTATCATATGCCCAGGTTTTCTTTTATGGATAAGAAAATAATTTCATGCTTGTGAGCAATACTGTAAATATACTTAGAGAACAATATCTAAGAATAAGAGAAACAAAGAGTCTGTTTCCCTTCTCCAAGGTAAACAATGTAGTCACAGCTCATCACAGTAATAATCTACTGGCACCTTCAGAACAATCTGGTATGACCATGAGGAACGTAAAAATACTAAAAAAATTAATTAAACCCAGTATTTTTTCTCATCACTACAACCTTGACAAGAACATTTTGCAGTAGTAGCTGCTGCTTCTCCTCATGGGTGACTTTGAAGCATTGGAAAGAGAAGAAGCCTTCACTTCTAAAATTTTATTTTGCCATGAGCAAGTCTTATTAACAGAATGATATAGAGTCTACCAAAAATACTTGCAGTTTTCCAAGACAAGAGTTTTGGATTTCTGTAGACCGGAAAGTTTTCTATGGTTGTTTAAGATCTTACCATTACAGATTTTTTTTAACTTCAGCAAAGTTAGAACTTTCTTAGAGAAATAAAAAACAGAAATCTGCCAATTGAAGTTAGAAATGCTTCCAAATGCTCACAATTATTCTGTGAAGTATTCCTACTGCAATTTGTGATATGTCCTATTGTGCCTAGTTTTTAATTCCCTAAGGATGGAAAATGGTATTTGTTTGGCAGCTTCATACATTGCTTGCAGTGTATATAAACTAAATTAGGAAAAAAAAAAAAAAAAAACCTGCTCTAGTTTAGTAACTCCATGACAGTGAAAAGCTCTGGTGTCTCAGTTTTCCAAATATTTCACTTATTGTGCAAGAACATTCAGCACACACACTTTGGGCCCTGCAACACTAGGTGTCAATATGCAGTTCCACTAAATTCAAAGGGCCTGTTTGCTTGACATTGCCCATGCATGTCATAGACAAGACCACAGGAACAAAGACTATTTATTTGGCTTATATTTCATCTGGTACAAAAACTGCCCAGTAACTAACCTAGCACCAGTTGTTAGATGCTCCTAATTGTGATAAATTTTACTGCTTGCTAGAGTTTAGAAATTAATTCCACTCTCTTCCAAAGTTTACAATCAGTCATGACGTCTTTCATGAAATATCATAAAGACTAGCTGATAAATGTGTCCAAACTATTTTTGAATGAAGAATTCCTTTCAGAAATGTTTACTAAGTTAACAGATAACCTCAGTGCATCGTGACACTTTCACAGTATTTTCACACACCATCTACTTCCTATCGTGTATTTTAAGTCTCCTACCCCTTCCTTCAGCATTTACTACTTTCAATCAACAGTCAACTAAATATAAAAAGAATCCACTGCTAAAGTCTCATTTGCTGTTCTAAATGTGCTGGTTTGCCCCTTCAGTGATTTTACTAGTCAATGGTCTTTTTTTCTTTTCTCTAATAAAACAAAATCTAGTCTTTGTCTTGAGTCTCACATGTACAAATCATCCTCTGTCTAACCTCAACTTCTACCACTACTCAGCTACTGCCTCATGAATTTCACATATTTTGGTTTTTAAGTCCCCTTTGTGACTCTTGCAATTTACATCTGTCAGCATCCGAAGCTGCTCTTGTAGCTGGAACCATCTCACACTCCTCAGCTGCCAAAGGACCTTCCAAGCCCTCAGAACTCATCCTCTCTCTTAAGTTTCCATCACTTAATCTTCCAGCTCAACTACACCATTAAAAATACAGTTATTAATTACCAACTACGGAAATATGCAAATTTGCATTATCCAGAAAAAGACTTTTCCTCCTTCCTCTGCAATAACCCTATCTGCAACCTGATGCATGTTTTGTAAGCTCACATTTAATTTAAAAAAAGAAAAAGAGAAAAAAGAAAAGTTTGATAAGGTTTTTTCTTCCCACCCTCGAAAAAATATGGGGGAATTATTTCTTGTCACATACTAAGTTAAATTTAAAAACTGCTGTTAGGTTAGAGTTCTCACTCTTTGTAAAATTTAGATACAATCTCTGATGGCGAAGTAGTCAAAAAATGAATTAAGATTTTGTTCTCTATAACACGTTCACCCTGTACCATCAAAGAAAAGAAGGAAAAATTTATCAATGAACTATAATTTCTTGACATTGTACACAAATTAGTTTCATCTTGAGTGGTCTATAGACTAACAAAACACTTGTACTGCTTGTGTAAAAACATCTAAGCGAAAACTCAAAACCTTAATTTTACTAAAAATACTACTGATTAAATAATTTTATCTACACTAACCAAACGGATAAGGGACTAGAAAATCTTCCATGTAGCCTATACATTCAAGACATCTGCCCAAATGCCACAATTCTTTGCTTTTGAGCCTAAAATCTTCAATACTGCTCTAATGACAGTTGTGTATCACGTAGTCTCTAACAGCTTTACGATTGTTATCTGTTTTTCCTACCTCATTAATCAAAGGCAAACAGTGGATATAATCTATTTTCTCAGGCAGATTTTGGAACTGGATGCATATGTTCAGTCTGTCTCAGCCACAGTTATTCTGAAGTACAGAACAGTCATATAGGGCAAATCAGCTTGTGCTAAGCACCTGCCCTGCAGCAGAGATAAAGTGGAGAAAAATACCACATCAAAAACAATTACCAGAATCCTTCCTTCTCAACTATCAGACATCGCAAGATTTTAAATTCTGCATTCAAGGCCATGTTTTGAAAAGCAGTTGGTTGGTTTTTTTTTTCAAATTGTATTTTTTCTAGTCTCAGAAACAGGAATAAGGCTCAGTGCTGCCTAACAGAGGCAACTAAAGTGAGAGATAATCCTGTGGTACAGCAGACAGGCAGTGGTTAAAGGTTCAGTGCCAGGATATGCCACAGATAGACAGCAGGAAGCTAAAGCTGTCACTGCATTTCTCTGAGCCCAAGGGTCCTGTTTGTACAAGAGGGACAACAGTTCCATTTTTTTCTTTTAATCTTTGTCCTAAAAACTTACATTTAAGTTCTTCAGAGCACAGACAAACTCCCATATGACCACAGCTAAACACAACAGTCTCTGTTCTCAGCTATATCCTGCCAACTAAAAAGGAAAGCGGTTTTCTTTTCTAATACTGCTCACACATTTAGCCCCAGAGCAGGAGACCTGACTGTCACATCTCCAGAACTTTTCACAGCAGAATGCTGCCAAGAGAGCAGAGAACGCAAACACACATCCCGTCAAAGGAGCTCTGCTTCCATGTGTCCCGCACACAGGCAAATGACCAGCTTGCACACAGGTCACGGTTACCTGATTAACACACACTTGGCTTTACACAACTCACGAAATGTTGAATTTTTGGCTCAAATGATGTTTGTTTTTTCTCTCTATGACATAATAAAAAAATAAAACAAAACAACAAATCTAGACGAAAGAGATGGAAAGGGTAGAAAAAGGAGAATCCACAGCCACTGTACATCCTTATACGGATGGGAAAACCCAGCTGTATTCATGCTGATGGTCTTGTGACATCCTACGAACCTTCACAGAATCCTAGAAGGGTTTGGGTTGAAGGGACCCTAAAGATCATCTAGTTCTAATTCTCCCGCCATGGGCAGAGGCACCTTCCACTAAACCAGGTTGCTCTGAGCCCCATCCAAGCTCGCCTTGAACACTTTCAGGGATGGAGTAACCACAGCTTCTCTGCGCCACCTGCTTCAGCGCCTCGCTAGTCTCACAGCGAAGAATTTATTCCTAATGTCTAACATAAATCTGCATTTCTTACACTTATTCTAGCAAATGTTTCAAACCACTCCTTCCCAACAGGTGACTTCTCGCACCTGCGGGGCTGCAGCCCCCGCCCGAGAAGGACAGAGCCAGTGGCTCCCGGCCGGACATTGGCAGGGCGGCCTCGCCTTCCCGCCGGCTTTACCTCGGCTTACGCCGGATTTACCGCTCAGACCCAGAGCTCCGGCAAGGGGAGGGCGCCGCAGCC
>VZRN01003885.1:1128169-1147164 GCA_013397935.1 Dasyornis broadbenti | reverse complement strand
ACTTCCGCGGGGCGGTGGGGCCGCCATGTCGGGTGAGTGAAGGGGGAGTTGGAGGGGGCGAACAGAGGGTGGTGGGGAGCAGCCAGAGGCGGGGTCCGGCGATTTCTCAGCAAACTAAGGACGTTTAATGTGCTCGTGGTGCCCTGCCAGCCCGCTGGGCTGCAACTGTCACACCCCGGTGTGGACCCTGCCCAGAACATGGCTCATGCCCTGGGTGGAGGGGGGCCCCCCGATGTCTCCCCATGTATGTTACCATATCACTGTGTATAAGTATCTAAAGGGTGGGCGTCAAGAGAATTAAGCCAGGCTCTTCTCGGTGGTGCCAACCAACAGGACAAGAGGTGACGGGCAGGAACTGATGCCAGGAAGTTCCACCTGAACAGGAGGAAGAACTTCTTTACTGTGCAGTGACCGAGCCCTGAAACAGATTGGCCAGAGAGGTTGTGGAGTCTCCTTCACTGGAGATAACCGAGAACCATCTGGACGCAATCCTGTGCCATGTGCTCTGGGATGGCCCTGCTTGAGTCAATTGCTTGGACCAGTTGACCCAGTGTGGTCCCTTCCAACTGGACTTATTGTATGATTCTGGTTTTTTATATGAACACTTTGCGGGCATCTCTGTGGATAAAAGTCGAAGCCAGCAAACATTCAGGCAGGGCATTTGGCTTGGCTTTGAGCCCTGTTTTGGCTGCCAGGGCAGGCGCTGCAAAGGTGGGGCTGCTTTGTAGATCAGAGGATGTGCAGCGAGTTCCTGTGTGGCCTCCAAGGAGACACCATGAAACGAGTGCTTTGTGCTCAGCAGTAAAGCACCCACCACCTTCAGCGGGACCCAGCCTTCTCCCAAACTCTTCCAGCTCACATGTTGATGTGAATTAATTCTGACCTCCATGGCATGAGCTCTGCATGCATGCACAGTAATTGCTGCCATGATTTCTTTCTGCCACGATTTCTTTCTGTCATACACTGCATTAGCATCTGATTGTCATTTGCTGTCAGCAGACTGCTAGATCTGCCAGCACTACAAGGCCGCTGCTGTCTGTGCTGCAACATCACATCTCAGAATAGATAAATACTAAACCATGCTTAGCAACATAGTTTTCTTGCAAATAGCAATAGATGAGGAATTAGAGTTCATGACCAAAGACAGTTAACATAAATTCCATTTTACTTTAATCAATATTCACCAGTAAAGCAAGGAAATCCTTCACACAAATAGCTCCCGGACACTGATTTGTTTCTGTGTGTTTTAAATGGCTTCAATATATTTATTTTCTCATACAGCAAAAAGTCCTCCTGATAGTACTCCAAGAAGGCCTGTTTTATCTGTCAGTGCAAGAAAAATTAAAGATAATGCAGCAGACTGGCATAATTTAATGATGAAATGGGAGAGACTGAATGATAATGGATTTACTACGGCAAACAAAATAGTCAACATGAGGATCAGTGAACAGTAAGTATGCTAATACACATGAGTAAAGATAGCATAAAGATTGCTTTTATTGAGAGATTAATCTGCTTTCTTCACTAGAAAGTTCTTTTTGGAGATGAGGAAAGAACATGTCACAGTGGATAAGCTAGCTCTTAGATCAAACTCAGCAGCTGCATTTTTTGGTTACATAAACTATTTACATTCAAATGTCTCATATAGTAATGATATTTGCAAGAAATGGAAAATCATTATTTTACGTAGTCAAATGTAATGTATTTAAAATACTTATATAATGTACCAAGTTAACATCTAATTCTATAAATCTCAGCCTATGTGAGTTCCCTTATTCTCTTGCATATTTTACAGTGAGGCCAGCATTATCGAGTTTCACTCAAGTCAAAAGTTCAGAAGATTTTAAGAAAGAATCAGTGATTTGTACAGACAAAAAAGTTTTAACAGTGATGATTTAAAAGAAAACCAACAAAGAACAAATAAAAATACCACACCACAACCACCATAAAAAAACCCCAAATCAAAACAAAGCAAAAAACCCACTAAAAAACTGAAAAAACCCCACTTTGGTAGAGCTTTTATTTGCATGCTGTAATGAAAAACCTTAATTCACAGGGCTTTGAGCAGCTTCTCCAGGGTCCTGACAGCTGAAGAGGGTTTGTCTGACAGGGTTCTGACAGGTACAAGCTGAGGAATATTTTGCTGTAGTGGTGCCAGATGTTGTTTTTCCTCTCTAGCAGCTCTCCCAGGTCTAAGTTTACAGCTGGTGTGGGAAAGTCTGCCAGGCAGGGCAGATGTCTGTACACTGGCAGCTCTGTGGTCACAGATAAATGTCTTGGCCTAAATTGTGCACAAAGGTAAGTTTGTGGTGAGGCACCAGATTGTCATGTGGAGCAGTTGAAGCCTGGGCATACTTTGTCCATTATGCAAGAACAACTTCCAGCACAGGGGCAAGGTAAAGACAGAAAATATGTTGTCTTAACACCTGCAGATGTTTTTTCAAGCACATGTTCTAAGGTAGCATAGTTCTGTTTTTCTCTGAAGATTATGGTACTAGCCCCATTTGCTCACATGGCCAGATACACTTTGTGCTATTTTTATGTAAGCATTCTCATGAACAGCCTGTGAGAGAGAGATTTTGTATGATCAGACCACAAGGATTTTAAATCTGCATAGCTCAAGTAAACCTATATGCAGTTGTTTATACTGCCTTATGTTTCTATTTTAGATTTCAAGACAACAAACTGGAGATAGTATGTGATAACAATGCCACAGAACCTGAAAAACCAACCCCAAAATACAATGAAGAGCTGGACAATTGCTGTGCAGAATTACTTGAGATCTTAAAGCAAATGGTAATATTTATTTTTCAGTTTTAGTAAATATGAATCAATTCCAAGTGTGCTCAAGTAACACAGGGAAATGTCCTGAAGTATTTATTGTAGACAGAAAATTGGGATTTTCATTCATAGTTCTTTGGTTTCAAACCTGAATGACTATAAATCCAGAGTGCACCATTTATTTGCTTGGCTGGCAAATTTGAAAGTTGGTTTTACATCTGCATTTTGCTTTTAATTCTACTCTTCCCTTTATAAAATGATTTGGAAACAAGTCATACAAGGAAAGCATTCCAAAGCTGCACCTGTTTTCTGTTCTCTCATCCTGGATAGTCCCTCTGTTTAGAACAAAAGAAACAGCAAAGCATAAAGCAATGCTTTACCTGCCATCATATCCTCGCAGCTGTCTTTGATCAGACATAATGCAGTCATATTTTTAGCCTGCCTACCTGCTTTTGCTGTGCAGGTCTCCTTCTCTAGAGAGTAGAGTAAGATAATTATTTTTTCTGGATACATTCCTGGGAATTAATGTCACCTGTCAGTTTGACAGGAAGCAAATAATTTTTTTTCTGCCTGATATTGTAATTTAAAATTCTTACTAAAAATAATTTTTACAGCCTTTTGCCAAAGTGGAGGCCCATTAAAAGGATGGTATATCTATTTTTTTATATAGACAGGATACAGTTCTCCAGTATTTAGAAGAAGCAGGAAACTGCTGAATTTCCCTTAGATTTTGTTCTGTGGGGAAAATGCGTGGTGTTTATCTTTCTTTTTCCCTTGAGGTACTTTTGTATTCAGATTACAAATGCACTGATGCAATTTTTTTCTCTTCCTGAGCAACAGGAGTCTAAGCAGCCAGTGTTAGATTGGATACTAAACATAGCTACTATGACCTAATTTATTTTTCATTCCTTATGAGTTTATACAAGCTTACAGGTTCATAGATGTATCTGTAGCTTAGCTGCTTGACTTAAAGATACTGCCTGCAAGCTCCATTTTGGTATATATATTCATACCCAAATGCACAAAGTCAGGTGAACATGAAGGAAGTGGATGGAATGACCTGTTTTTTGAAGCAAACTATTAGATCAGACTAGATTTATTGTCAGTAGTAGCTTGAGCTGCTTGTCTCACCCGCTGCTGATATTTTGAAATTAAATTTAAGTCATCTTGATGTGGCAGCGTAAGAAATCATGTTCATGCTTATGCTACACCTGTGTGATGTTTTTCCCCAGTGCTAAATTGCTGTAGGAAAAACTAGGGAGGTGAAAAAATGAGAGGGCTTTAGTATGTTTTTACATGAGGGAAACAAAAGAATGTGCAAAATCAGACTCATATCTGCAGTGTTCAGATTTTCAGGGTATCTCATATTAAATTTTTATATTGATTCTAGCTTTGATTCCTGTCTGGAGTTTAAAAAATGTGAGTTAGAAATGATAATACTAAATAGCCTTCATAAGTAGTGTGTTTTTTAAAAATGCTTTAAATTATAGTAGCCTAATGTTCCTCAGATATTCTTTAACATTCCATGTTCATCATTTTCAGACAAAAATACAACTGAAAATGGAAAAGCTTACTTCAACTACTAAAGCAATCTGTGACTTGGAAACATTCCACCATGGAGCTGGGAATTGCACGGCACCCTTCTTTCATACATGGCCCACACCATACTTCTGTAAGTAAAATATTGATTATCTAAGCTAATTGCATTGTGTCATCAATGTCATCTAATTTACGACTGAAAAATAAGCACTCTTATCTGGATGTCTTGCTTGAGAGGGAAAGTACTGTCTCCTTTACAATTGACTAATCAATAAACACATGAATGTACCACTTGGTTTAGGGTTACTGCTGGTGACTGCCAAGCATTGTCTGACATGCAACAATTACAGCATATAACTAAATTGTCAGCAGCTTACAGTGTCCAAGCTGCAACAGCCACATCCTCCACAGACAGAGACGTAGTTGCACCTTGCTGGTGTTAAGCTGTAGACTTAACTACTTGATTTGTAACTTGACACTGAAATTAAATCCTTGAATGCAGAGAGCAAGCTATACCTCAGTTAATTCTCAAGCAGCCAAAGAAAAATACCTCTGATCTCAATGTCAGTCAAGACAAGTAAAGAAATGTTACTGTCTACTGTTAATATTAATTCTTTTAGCATTCACTTGGTGGCAAGAGGTACTGCCTCCCAATTGGTATTACCACCGTTTTAAAACTGTCTGAATTCAAGAGAAGCCTGATTGCATGCAAACCAACTGCCTTCTTTGTGAAAATCATACCTCTGTGAAGCCCTGCTTCTTACTTCACTATCACAGTTTAGCAGGAATCTCATGTATTAGTTTCTGCCAGCTTGAAAGAGTAAGAATGACAAAGACAACTGCTGTCAAAACACCCATTGTGACTGAATCATTTAGTGATGCTGTCTACTCCGTGAAAGATTAAATCCTTCTGAAGGTAGTGATAGTTTAGGCTAAGTTAGAAACACAAGATCAGTCTCTCTTTAAAAATACTTTGTGTGGTTATTTTTTAGGAAGTCAAACAATGAAAGATTACAGATGCATTTTAACCCCTCTACCAATATTACTAACATAACTAGTAACACTATTAGTTTTTACAATAAATGCTTCAGTTTGGGTCTGTTGGGTTTTTTTTTCCTGTAGTTTTTCACTACTGGTTTTACTCATTGGTGATCAGGTATTGCTGAACTGCATCACAGCATGTGAGGGCATCCTTTAGATTAGCTAAAATCAAGAGGGACTCTGAAATGTGAAGCTTGTATTGCAGGATGGCATTTAAAATAGCAAATTTTAAAATCAAATTTCGGTTATTTGAGGAATAGCTGTAATTGATAATTTTACAGTGGGTCCTGAGAACTAATACGACAGCTTATTCTTTAATTAAGTGGGGACTCATGTCAAAATCAGAAGTGTGTAAAATATATCCCAAGGCTGAAGAAGTTGTTTAGCATTTTATAATCTAATGTAAAAACATGATTAATGCTGTAAAAACAAACATGGCTAAATTTGGGGAATAGCTTATGTAAAGTAAGGGTTTTTTAATTATCTACATATTACAAATATAGTTTAGCTTTTAGAGAATTGCTGAAATGTTCTGGTCAATGTGTTTGGTTTTTCAATCCATTTCAGATGAGGTTGCTTTGAAGCTCTCTGAAATGTACAAGAAAGAACTACAACTCAAGCAAACAATTGTACAAGACATTGCTCATTCTGCTGACCAGGATCTGATGATGGTGTATTTATCGTCGTGGTTGTACCAGCCTTACATTGAGAACAGCAGCACACTGCTTCTTGAAGCCATGCTGCTGGAAACAGGACACAGGCAGTGCTAGATCTCCAGATGTTACATGGCTGGCTTCTAGTGATGCTTACATGAAACTGAATTGGCAAATTGCAAGGCTTATCAAGTAAGTTGATTTTGTGTAAAAGTAATTAAAAATATTTTTTTCTATTTGTATTCCTTATTTTGTCTCATCTGATACTCCTTTTTCTGCGTGGGACAATCTAGTTTTGGTTGCTTTATCTCTTTTAAGGGCAACAGATGTACTAGATAGGAGGCTAAATCTTCTATAATCATAAAGAGATAAGCACTGCTTGGTGGTCTGGAGGGATTCAATGCGTGTAGAAGCTACAGCAATAAATGTTACTTCCTCCCAAGTCTGGACAGCCTAAAATACTAACATGGTCCCCTTTGCTATAGAAAGTCAGCACTTCTTGATCTTTCATGGGGGTTTCTTTGCATGAATTAACAGGGCAAATGTTTTTGTACTTGCTTTGTAAGTGGAGGAAAGGAAAGCAGAAAAGGAAGACTCCAAAAGGATCCACATGGTTTGGTATGTGGTTTTGAAATGCTGTTGCAAACAATAGTGTAAATTCTGGTCTGGTTTTGATTCTGGTGTTGTTGGGTACATCACCCTCAAAGAGTGATCCAAGCCTGAACCAGCAGACGGGGAAGGTTTTGTAGAACTCAGCATTTCACAGTCATTATATAAGAAGGTCTTGTCTCTTTTAATTAATTTTACCTTTTTTTTTTTTTTTTTAAAAGATGTTTCATGAAAGCATCTGTTGAATGAACTAAAACCTGCTTTAGTCAAGGCTGTATCCCATATTGTTTGCTCCCTGTCATAGGGGTCACTGAGTTTTTCCTTGGATTACTGTTACTGATGTTAAATGGTTTTGGTTTGAAGATGTCCCTCTGTACTGATAGGAAAAGAAAGGTCATTTACCTAATTGGCTCCAAGCTGAAACCTCGTAAGCTTAGTACTGGAAATACATCCGTTTCCTGCAGTAACAGGACAGACAGACATGAACTGGAAAAGTTCTCTTGAAATGTTGCCCTGTTGAAAAATGAGGTGGTTTCTGGCAGCTAGTAAGAGTTCTGTTCTTAGCCCACAATTCCAGCATCTAAAAAGAAATTCTGCTGTAGCTCAGAGAGTTAGCAACAGCTTTGTTGGGTTTTGTTATTTTTTCACTGGAAGTGTTCCACCTAGTTTGACAGCCACCTTACTTCATCTGAGTAGGGCCAGACTTATGTCACTATGGAAACATCTCCATACTTCAAAAATATTTTCCAAGGAGAAAAGAGTGGTTCACATACAGAATTGTTCTTTTAAGATGAGTGTAGGTGTATTGTATTTCCCAGTATGTGCAAATTGATAGGGAAGGCAAAATTGAAGCAAATTTTCATTTTCTGCACAGGTGGAAATTGTAGTTTGTTCTCATTTCTTAAGAGGAAAGAAGCTCGTTGGGAAGGGGTCTTCATATTCACAGACCCTCTTGCTTATTGACTGCTGTTGGACGTAGGAAGATTATTGCAAAATCATTGCAGACATGTTTTGTCATCCTAGCTCTAAGCAGTTGATTGCTGTATTTGTAGCCCTCAGGTGCAATTATCAGACAGTTGGTACGAAAGAGTATCATAAAGAATTGCTCACTGCAACCAAAGACTTTGAAAGACCAGCAGAACTCTGCTTTGTATGCTACCTTCAAGATACGTCTGTATCCTCTGGCAATTACCACCTCTTAAAAAAAGAGGGGAAAAACCCCAAAACAAATTGTAATTCATTAATAACTCATTATCATACAGTATCTTTCACAACAACACATAAAAACCAACATTTTGGCTAATCAAATTCATCTTCTACTTAGGCAACCAAGGAAAAAAAGACCCAAATAAAAAACTCTAACCCAACAATGTTTAAAGGGACATAGTAGAGCAGTTTATTTAAGCTGCAAATTGTCTTCTCTTTTGTTTAGATTCAATTTTAGTGTTTTTCTTCAGTAACAATAACATGAAAAAAAATCAGTGTTCATATTTGATTTAAGAACAGTTCTCCTATCCTTGGCAGATTATCCCAGTAGTTCCATCTATTCAGCAATGAGGTGACACATTTTAAGGATATGTTACCACTCTTCAGTAACGACTATTCAGTTAATGCTGTTCTTTTTCACTTGTTAAATTTGAAAGAAAAGACAGTGCCTTGGACAAGATGCTGCTAGGTCTCCACAAAAATATAACATGGTCCAAGGATCATATTGAAAGTATGACAAAAATACAAGTAATTTGCCAAGTTTTCTCCCTGCCTAGAGAAACAGTCCATTTGTATTATGATTAAACAGTACAAGGTAGTGTGGAGGTACTAGGAAGGTCAAAGTGTAGGATTGATAAAGGATGCATCATCTGAAAGAAAAAGTATAATACCAGTCTAGCAAAAATAGGCCATGACAGACTAAAGCAAAAAAAGGATTTGGTATCTCATTAAGGAAAATTAGATCACTAATAACACACCTTCCCATTTGTCTGTGTAACAGCAGTTTTTAAAGGTGTGGCTGAACATTAGCCAAGCCACTTAAATACATTTCCAACCATTCAGTACAAATCAGATTTTGTTTGAGGCTATTTTTGTCTCTAACTCCATGAATGCTTATTTCAGCAAGGATCAGCTAGGCTGTCACATTGTTCCTGGAATGCACAAGTTTAGATTATACTTAAAACTGCCCATTTTTCCAGGCAGATTTATATGCACCAAGTCTAGATGCTAATGAATATTCAAGATAGCTTTTAAAAAGTACAATAACAGTGTTTTGTAATGTCAATGGCACAGAAAATGCACATTTTTAATTTAGCTTTTATTTTACCCATATACAGCTTGCTAGTACACAGCACATCACTGCTGAACAGCAGTACAACTTACTGCATTTTTAGATGGCTAGAGAGAAAAGGATTTATGTAACAAAAGGGAACAGTGCAAGTTTTAGGGTTGACAAGATTTCCACTTTCCACCCATTCCCAACATATAAAGCAAACAGAACAATGTTAATTCTAGAATTTTTGGTTGCAATGCTGCTAGATTTATATAAACATAAGTTATAAAAAGTACAGGGCATAGAAACAGTTACAAATAAGTTAAATTTCAATTATCTCAGTATTCACATTAGAAAAATATACATTTTATAATCAGTCTTTTCCAGAAGAAAGCTTATAGAGTTTTCTAATTTATGGCTCCAATTCACTTTGTGAGAGCAAAATATCTTCACTTTGGCCACCAGCTTCCATTGCCAGTAGTGCTTCCACTGTTTCCAAAGGTATCCCTTCAGGTGTGCGAATGTGCATTGTAGTACCATTGGAATCAGTCACAATAACGATGCCTTCTGCCTGAGACAAAACAGCAGTGTCTGGATGAGACAAGATAAGCCCATCTGAAGTCTGAATAAAAATCTGTTCATGTCCCTGAGACAAAAAATCATGGCTCTCATCAGAAATCTCAAAAGCTACAGTTCCATCCACAGTAACTGTATTTGCCAGCTCCTGTGCTTCCTCTGTCACAGAAGAATATTCACTCTCGTTTTTAAAAGCATTTTCCTGGTTCCCATGAGCAGACTGGAAGGCTCCCTGGACAGCATTCTGGTGTGATTCAGCCTGAGCACTGTGAGGGTAGTTTATTGGCACAATGTTTGCTGAAAAAACTTTTTCAAGTTCCTGTATCTCATCAGTCATATCAGCATTATGAAGTTGCTCAGAATGCTCTTTAATTGCAAAATTAGGGTTTTCCTCTTGCAGTTCCTGATATTTTGGATTGTGACCATTTTCTTGACTCATTGGTAGGCCAGTGCTCTGACTGCCCATTGCCTGTTCTGACACAGAACTGCAAAGTTCAGGAGCTGCCAGTGCCCCCACCGCAGTCCCGCTCACAAAGCGCGCCTGAACCAGCCCAGCTGAGCCACCTGCTTCGACAGGCAGCACGACTTCAGTGTGCAGCAGAGACGCATCACCTGCCAGATCTGGTCCCTGGATGCTCACAAGCTGGGGATACTCTATCCTCATTTCCACACTTTGGGAGAAGGTACCTGAATTTTCACCATCGATTCTAACTCCTGAATCAGCAAGTGAATTATGTTCCTCTGCCACCTGTAATGTACTTCCAGTTGTGCAGCAAGTGATACGCCTATCTTCTGAAAGCAGGATTTCTCCATTTAATGGATTAAAACCTGAAAAGGGGAAAGAAATATTACTTTGTTGGGCAATCTAATATTGCGTGTACAAAAAATTAATTTTCAGCAGTAATTCTGGAGGAAAAGCTAGACTACTTCCCTGCTTTCTTTCCCCCAAATTAGCAAACCTGAAGCACCTTACAGGAGTTTCACAGAACTTCCCAATGAGAAAGTCAGTATAAAAATATTTGGGGAATTTTTGAATAGTGGTATTTCTATATTAAGAGACTTTACACTGAGGCAGAATTTTCCTGTTAATTCTGAAAATGACCTGGGCTGAAAGTCAAATTCAATTTTCTTCCATCTGTCATGCAGCCAGTAACATTAAAAGATAAAGACTTTACTAGGCACAAACTTGTCAGCTGCTCATCCTCATCACCATTAGTAAGTTGATGAAAGCATTTAAACTTCTGTTTAAATTTCTGTGCTAATCAAGCTCATTCAGGACTCAGACATGTCATCAGTTTATTACATATTAATTAGCTGTGCTGAGAGGCCCAGGAGTACTTTTGTCCTGTGACAGAAGAGGTAAAAACCACAAAAAATTCTGTGTTCTACCAGTTACTTGACCTGGAGCAAGAGCCAGGTCTCAAACCCTGAAGGTAGTTGAACAAATTACTAAGCTGCAGTAGTATGAGCTGTCAGTCTTTATTATTAAAGCTCAAAAGGAACAAATATGTTGGTTTGGTTTTGGGGTTTTGTTATGGAAGATACCACTGCAGAATAAAGGAGACCTAACTGCAGAAGGGACTATTTTTAACTTTTTGCACTGTACACTAGCAAAAGCCCTACTAGCAGGTGCAAGCAAAACATAATTTTAAAAACGCATAGCCCAGAAGAAGATCATGATGTAGCAAGAAGTAAGTGTGGTCATGCAGAGAACCTTTCAGAGAAAGGAAAACAAAGGGAGGGAAACAAAAATAACCATTGACTGAAAGACGTGCAAAGGGCAAGCCACTTACAGCAACACCTAAACAAAGTATTTACAAAGAGGATGGTACTGGCAGGCATATCTTACTAGAGATTTACTTTACTTTCACTGTTACCCTGCTAATCTGAAGGGCAGCGGGATGAAAGATGAAGAAGGAATAAAAAGAAAGGCAATGGTGCCTCAATTCCAATACAAGATATATTCTAGTGATGAATACAGGACAGCCTACACCAGCTCTCCCTTTCCTCCAAGATCCACAGAGCTCTAGTGATTCTGCTATTGTAGCTGGCTGGGGCCAAGAGGAAGGACATGCACTCTGCTTCCTCTTCGTATGCTCTCCCACAGCTGACACAATGGTCATGCACTCTGAGGGACAGGACAGACAGGAAACACACAGCAGAGGACAACACTATGCTCGTAAGTAGTATCAATAACTGGATTATCATGCATCCAGAACTGAGCTACTGCTGTCTTCATCATCTGTAACTTTTCCCTCCTCATCAGGCCTTTCTAATTAAACAGCTGATTTTGAAGGACCTGGGAAGCAAGTTATGAAATTAAACTTTAAGACAAATCCACAGTAGCTTGAAGAACAAAGATTTGTTCAGCTCCTCCATGAACGGAACAGAACTGGAAAATCTGAAGAGGTTACCGTCTTTTTCAAATAGTGTACACAAATTCCCACTCTTTTCTTTCACTTCATCTTGACTGGCATAAGCATTGTTCATATTCTCTGTTACATCTTCTAACTTGGTCCTTTTGGCTGGTGGCAACAGTTCTTCCCCTGAGCTCTGTCAATACAAGAGATGATTAACTGCTGTCCCTATAACAGTTGACAATATTGGAAAAGATAACTGTGGGAACATCGTGGCAGTGAACAGATGATCCTCAAAAACAAGATTTACACTAAAGGTCTTCCTAAAAGGTAAGGATTTAAACACAGCCCTCACACCTTGCCAAAACTCCAAGGAGAGGAAACACAGCTCTCTGCTACAGTTGTAAACAGACTGAAGCTTGTCAACTGACTTGTCAGAAAGAAAGAAACTCTTTTCATGCCCCTCTATCCCCCACCAATTAACACAGCAATCACTTCTCCAATGTCTGAGCCTGCTGTGGGTTAGGCCATTTCCTCTAACACAGGTTGGAATCTGTGGGGCTGCCAGTTACTAACACCTCAAAAAGTTCTTTTGTCTCTGTATCATGACATTAGCAGTAAGTCTTTGATATTCTCTCCTGCATGCTACTAAGTGTCTTCCCAAAGCACATATTTATTGTGCTAGTTCATATGCCCTGCTATGATACCACAGCAGAGAGTACTTTCAGTATTTCTGAACACCACGAAAGCCTTACTTTAACATAACTCAGATAATACTTGCATGATTTTGTAAGGAATAATTATGTGTTTTAAGAAGTTTAAATTTGCCTTAGTTTAATTTTTAATTTTCACAAAGGTATTCCATACCTCAGCTAACCGTTTTTGTTCCATTATGTCCACAGGCACTTGCTCACTAACCATCTTAATTAGACATTGTGAACAAGAGCCTGCACCTTGCATCTTCTGTTCTCCACTGAGTATTTCTGTAATTCCTAGCGATTCAGCAACCTTTAAAAACAGATATAGGTAAAAAAGTAAAAGTTAGCCTCTCAGATCTGAATACAAAAATGCTGAAATACAGATTAATTTTCTGAAAACTGAACTAGAACTATACCACGTCTAGCCTGACAATCATCTCAGCTCAATGCAAGTATTTAGACTCCTATGTTTTCTACTAGCCTTCACACTGACACATCTGAAGGTGACTGTTAACAGGCAAACTCAAAAGAATGATGGTTATATATAGAAACCAGACACAGTTACCCAGAGCAGAGTTTAATAAAGATTATTGAGGCTCTCCATCATATAAAAAACATTTAAGTCTTCCTGTTTAGAGTATATCTGTGTAGTTAAGGATTTCCACCCCCCTCAAATTCCTTTCCTGTGCTTCAGCCTTACGTAGGTGTGCTACTATCCAGCTTCTCAAGACTAGGTCGTTTTGGGTTTTGGTTTGGTCTTGTTTTGGTTTGTTTTTTTTTTAAAGAGCATCATTCTATATTAAGAATGCACATTAACACAGAAGAGAAGCAAGAAAGAGGTTCCATCTGTCTTTCTAGATACAGCCCCATAAACAACGAATCTGGAGTCACTGAAATAATAGCAGTTTTATTAATGTGGTCACTACCTTTCATATTTGTTAGTATGACTGTGAACTGCATAGACGCATTCAGTTTGCCCTCATTTTGAAATGAAACTACTTATCCCTTTAAATCAAGGCCCTTCATTTCAAATACTGACCCCCTCCTTCCTGGACCTTCATTTCAAATTCTGACCCCCTCCTTCCTGATCAAACACCAGGATATAGTTTTATTAGCAGTTAATACTAAATACACCTTGCAGTAACATGCAGCTTCATACTACTCTAGATATGCAACGCAGGTATCAGCACTGCTATATTTGTTTTTTATCTTTCTAGTTGTATCCAGTGACATAAACTAGAATTGTAATTTTATTATGGATTTTTCTTCTTGGTAAGTTGTTGGACTTTTTACAATAATGCCTACTTTTGCTAATCAAAAATCATGTCTTCAAATAAACCTACCTGCACAAGAAAGCTTATCAGAGAAAATTAAAAATGCAAGGCATCTAAAATCAAGCAAGCAAGCAAACAAAACATAGTTCCAAACAGAGTGTTTTATTACCTTAGCATCTTTTATTTCAACAGGCTGCTGGCAACTCACAGAATGAGAACTACTGAGGTGATCATAAGCCATTTTCTTTACCATGCTATGCAAGTCTTCAAATTCCCTATATACATCCGGAAAGTAAGCTTTGGCTGGATATCCTTTTTCAACCTAGGAATAAGAGGGAGGGAAAAGGGGGCTTGTTTCTCCCTCCCTATACTTTAAAAAAAGATTAAATTAAAATCTGTCAATTTTGTTTTGTTCAATATTTTAAAACAGAAACATGCAAATCAAAAGACTATGGAATATTTAAAATGCCACTGAACCAGGCAGCAAAAAGCAAGGCTTTGAGTTGAGACCTACCAGAGTTTTGCCTGTGTAAGACTGAAGTGATGTGTGGAACATCTATATGCTGCACAATACTAATTTAGGAAATTCAATTATGTCCCTAAAGGAATCTTTTTATGTATACTAATGAAAGTATCCCTAAAATAATTTGATATTTTTACATAAAAACTCACCTTCATCAACAGAAATTCATACACTGTAATAAGCTTTGTAAGACGTGGGAGAGCCAGCTCCATTAAGTCTTCATTATCACACTGTTGTATTAGCTGTCAAAAGCCAAAATGAGATTATTAGGAAAAAGCAGCCCACACCTTATGCACCCCATTTTCAGAACATAAAATATCACTACTTTTTTTTTGAAGATACGCTGTGTGTTTAAGCAGCTTTGAGAATAGATGCAAACTAACTCCAAAATGGGGTAAGTTAGAAAACCTCAGAACAGTTACTACTCATGTACAGACAAAACTCAGTCCCACAAATGTTGCCGATTCATAGAAAGAATAGCAACTTCAGAAGCTTTAGTAGCCATAAAGGATCTACAACCCACAGAAAACAAAGAACAAGTTGTGTTAGTTGCATTTTAATCCCCATTCTATCCTCCCCCAAGAACTTCTTTGTGGGTTTGTTTTGGTTTTTTGGGTTTTTAAAAAATATTATTTCTTTTACTGTGTTGGAGGAGATATGTAGTAGTAGCTAGTAACTTTCCTTCTCCAGAAAAAGGATAGCAAGAATATATCTACATGTCAAAAGTCCCTTTTCAGACTGAGTTCCCATTTGCCCTTTCTCCAGTGTTCTGTTTGAAGTATGTTTTTCTTAAAAGACAACATTTTCTTCTGAGAAGCCATTGTAGGCTTTCATCTTGTCCGTACACAAGGATGTAAAATGAAAACGATTCATTGAAAATACGTGATTTAAAAAAAAAAGGACGGGGGGGAAAAAAGGGCAGGGGGAAAAATACTTGTGAAGTAATTGCAAAAGAGAACCATACCTCTTTTAACCTAGCTTTTCTTCTGAATACATTGTGTTCTGCTGACACACTACTAAGTGACTTTGAAGGGGACTGACCAGGTCTGCTAAGCCTTCCAGAACACCTGGATCTTCCACCCATCCTGGGTCGACCACGTCTCTTTGGTCGTCTGGGTCTTCCAGGTCCTTTTGGTGTTATGGGTCCCCAGTGTGCTGAACTGGTTTCATTTGGTTGTTCCGCCAACAAGTGTCTACTTTCCACAGACTTCGAAGCCTTAATTAAAAGGGAAAGTATTTATTCACCATTTTAAACAGTTTTGAGGAAGACAATTCATAATTAAGTTTGTCATCTATGCAAACAATAAACAGTATATTTTAAAAATGCAAAGCTGGATACAAGCATAACTTGCAAAGTGGTGGAATAAATCCAGCACTGCTACTTGTGCATCACATCTATGTCATTATTTGCAAAGTTAACATTTTTGAACCACAAGATATCATACAAAATAAAGAGATTAAATAAACATAATGGAAAAGCTGTTTCAAGTTGGTTAAAAACATTTAATATTTTTTAAGTAAAATATATCCTCTTCAGATAAAGAGGTTGTAGAAATAAAATTTAATTAGCAGTAAAACATACTCAAAAAATAATTTGGGTTTCATTGTAACCACACCAAAGCATGAAGACTTTATACAAAAAACAAAAACTGACACCATGAACAGTGACAAGTCCAGTAATTAAATATCAAAATGTACTGCCCAGTTTCCACATTTCAAAATCCTGTCATCCCTAGGAACACAGCTAGGAAGCAGCTTCTGTTATAGGATCACACAGAAACTCACAGTAGCTTTTCTAAGTTATCATTATGACTTCAATGAAAAACTTTTTAACTGTTCAAAGTAGTCATTTCCTACCTAAACATCTTCCCTTCCAAGCTAGAATTTCTAAGAATGTTCCAGCATCTTTTAAGAAATGAGTTTATAATAGTACTGAGGTACATCAGGCTTCTTTGCATAATCTGTACATTTGCATCCCAACATTCAGTAACTCCTTACTATTCTACTGATTAGGAAAGCTCTAAAAATGGCACATTTATGTCAGTTCTATCCAGGGATTAAATTACTAAATTAGTTCTAAATTTGACATAAGACTAGGGATAGAGCATGGGGATCTTGATTGCCTTCCTGTCTGTATCAAACAACTATACAATAATTAAGAGAGCAGACTTCAGTATTCTGCAATTCTCCTTTTCCAGAGATAAGTGAGTGTAGAGGATGAGGGAAGGTTTGTTTGCTGCGCTGGCACCTTAAGCTGTAAATTTTCACTTTCCTGAGAAGAGTTTCATAATTACAAACAAAAGCAATAAATGTGACACCCCTACATCTAAACAACTACATTTTCCCAGCCAGCAGCTGCATCAGCTCTTGCTGCAAAATGTTAAGAGTAATTTTAATATTAAAAGAGAAACTTTACTTTGAAGTGACCAGCTTAAAACATCACAGGAAAAAATTTGCAGCTGAGGCAGCTTCCAACTCAGAGACTGAAATTTCACCAGTGTTTGGTGTGGAGGGTTTCAAAGCTCCACTTTGAAAATCTGCTCTAGGAAAAGCTGCAGTTCACTGTTGTGTTCCAAATAAGAGATTTTTCTGTGATGACATTATTTCAGCAACAGAAAATGAGAGAGCAGATGATGTGTTGCTGTCATGCTAAAGGCTGTAACAGTGTTCTTATCCAAATGCAGAGAAAAATGTCATTTATGCAGACAAGGTGAAAACTGTATGTCAGAAATCCAGTAGCAAATGAACACTCAGTGAACGTTTAGTTGTATGTGTCTGTGCAAAAGTACTGTTCCTGCAGCACTGCAAGAGAATTTGATTTTTAAAGCACTTCAATGGGGAATTTGCTTAATGTAGTCTATCAGTGGGTATTTCTGAGCAGTACAAGACTGTGCAGCTATAGAACTGCCATTCTACTTTCCACAGAAAAACAGACAGTTTTTCTAAGTAACACTTTACCTGTTCTCCAGCCTTTGAATCAACAGTTTCTTCCAGATTGGTAGCTAGTACTTTTTCATGACAAAAAGTGACAGCAGCTGAATCCAAATGTGCTGGACTCATCATTTCCTCTTCCACGAATATACTTCCATTAGGCTTATTTAGAGGTATTTTCTGAGGTGAAGACTCCAGCTGTCCATGGCCTGGGTTAAGTTTATAATGTCTTGCTAATCCTCCTTTTCCTATGTAAGATTTTTCACAAGTCTGACATTTAAACATTTTGGGTTTCAGATTATAATGTGAAGAACTGAATAATGCATCCTTTCCCTTCACCTTTCCTTCTTCATCATCTTCTATACTCAGCTCAGAGTAGTCATCAGAATCAGACTGATGACCATCAGCCAAATCCTCCATTTTAATGAATTTGTAATCTTTAGCTTTGTATTTGGGGGGGCGTGAAATCCGTCCAGAACGAGTTTTCACCTTCAAGGATTTCTTTAACTTGTCATCCTTTTGCTTTTTTTCAAGGCATGGTGTACTTGCTGAAATGGCTGCAGCCATGGTGGGATTTGGAGACCTTGAAGCCGATGCTGTGGCACGAGTAGCCCTCTGTCCATTCACCATCTTAGAAGGGGGAATCTTGTTCACAGACACTGCTCCATGAGATGGTAAAGGCCTCTGCATAAGCAACTGAACCGGAGACTTGGAAGAACTATGCAGGAATAGCTGCTGCTGCTCAGTTCCTGAAGCAGGCTGTATCCTAATTATCTGAGGATTAACAATGCCAAGTCCTGGTATGCTAGAATTCCTACCAACTGGCTGACTTAGCGTTATAGTTTTGGACTGGATTGGTGCCAATGATGTCACTGGCCTTTCAGTTTCCTTCATCTGTCCTGGCTGAACTTGGACACAAATGGCTTCCAGCTGCTTTTGTGGAAAAAAAGGAAGAATTGCAATTACAAAAATACAGTATTAATAAATAAATACAATACTTATCCAGATAATACACACATGCCCTCAAAGCAAAGCATGAAGAAACTGCTGCACGCCATTAGTTTCCCATTTTAATGCATCGAAGCACAGATTTAACATCAAAGCATAGATTCCCTTCCTTCAAGCTACAGGTTTTCCTGCACATTTACTGTTGTGCCTGGTGTTCAACTAAAGCATGTAAAGTTTGCTCTGAGGCCATGTCACAGCTTTGTTTCCTGTTAGCAGGCCTGTCTGGAATAGCAGAGTCAATGCCATCATAGGCATTCATAACCTTCAGCAAACTCCAAACACGGGAGAACTACAGTCTGCTACGTGACACAGTCCAAATACCCAGTCCAGGACATACTATAATAGGCGCTCAGTTCACAAAAACTTTCTGGTGATAATTCAGAAGATCAGATGTTACTGTTCATTTCCCTCACAGTCTCTGCCTCATCCAAATTTTTGCCTCAATTCGAATTAATCACTTGACAACCCCTGCACCCCAAACGTGGGCTGAAAGCCGATGTAGTATCACCTGCAAGAGGAGGGATGCACTATGTACCCGTGTATCACCACTTAACCACTGTGAAACAGCTCTTCTAAGCTGTTCTTGGCTGCACGTGTTGTCAGACTGAAATACTGACCACAGCAGCTATTAGCACATTCAAACGCGGATTTTCCTAAACCACATTGAAAGCTATGCCTTTGAGCGACGGGGCTGGAGTCTACACCCGAGGGCAGGTGTGACTGAGGAGGACAGCAGAAAAAAAAA
>VZRN01003885.1:1114985-1127299 GCA_013397935.1 Dasyornis broadbenti | reverse complement strand
GAGTTGGGTTTCTGCGCTCTTCAGGCAAAATCTGTACCGAGTGTTAGTGCAAGAGGGCCGTGGAGCTGCTGGAGTGGAACCAGTGGAGGGCAGCGGGGGATAGTTGCGGGGCTGGAGCGTCTCTCTTGCGAGGAAAGGATGAGGGAGTTGGGCCTTTCTCGCCTCGAGAAGAGACAACTGAGACGGGACGTCATTTCTCTGTATAAATACCTAAAGGGGCTTGTGCCAGGAGAATAGAGCCAGGCTCTTCTCAGAGGTGCCAACCTCTAGGACACGAGACAACAGGTAGAAATTGATGCACAGCAGGTTCTACCTGAACACGAGGAATAACTTTATTGTGGAGGTGACCGTGGACTGGAACAGATTGCCCAGAGGGATTGTGTAGTCTCCCTCATTGGAGATAGCCCAGAATCGCCTAGACGCAATCCTGTGCCCTGTACTCTCGGACAAATCTGCTTGAGCAGGGACGTTGGACGAGATGTGGTCTCCTCCAACGTCACCCATTCCGTGAAGCTTTGCTCCGCCACTCGCTCCGATCGGGCAGGGGAGCGCGTGTCACGCGGAGAGGGCAACCCACACGGAAGAAAGCACCTCCGAAGGGTTTACCCGAGCACGCTGCAGCCGCCCGCGCAGAAACAGAAATCTGCGCTCTGCCGGGGCCGGCCGGCCCCATCAGCCACAGGAGCCCGATGAAGCTCGGTCAGTCTTGCAGCCGCCCTAGGTACTCGAGTCCTGCACACACACGCCCCGCCCCGCGGGCGTGCACTTGTACTGCGGTCACACCGCATCCCAGTAGAACCGCGTGCGGCTGGTGGGAAAGGCTGGGACAAATTGGAGAGATGAAAAAAAGAAAATGGAGAGGGAAAGAAGAAAAGAAAAAGAAAAAAAGAAAGGAGGGGGGAAAAAAAACTAAGTTATTTGGCCCGTACGGGGATCGAACCCGCGACCTTGGCGTTATTAGCACCACGCTCTAACCAACTGAGCTAACCGGCCAGCTGGTGTAAAGTGTTGCCTCTGGGGCTGATAAAGACAGCCCCCGCTATTTTCTCCCACGTGGTCAGATAGCGAAGGCGAAATATCTCCTCGTCCCTGGGAGCGCCAGAGCCGGGCTCGCGCTTAACTCCTCAGCAAAACCTGAAAGCACACCGGAAAATTCTGCCCTGCCTATAGAGAGATGCAGCGCCTGACAGAGAACAACCGTAACGCGGGACTGGGGGCAACTTCGCCTCTAAGTCAACAGGCTAATACTTCTTGAAGTTTACTAGGATATGATTCCAGTTTCATTTAATTAATTTGAACTTTCTTAAAAAGCATTTACTATTCCGTTTACCGCACTACTAGGATTTTAGTTAGCACGGACAAACGATTCACCTTTTTCTAGTATTTTTATTTTTACTACGTACACGGCATATAAAAGACAATTTTTCTGCTCACCTTTGAAGCCTACGTTAAAGTACAGGATGTCCATTTAGCAAGAGGCAAACACCGGAGGGGCGGGGACACGGAGGGGACGACACAGCTCTCGAAAAAGCAGGTTTTTGGAGACAGCTCGGTGAGGAGAACACAGCCCCTGGGCTCTCCCCAGGCTCTCCATGCCGGGCTGGCGGTACGGCTGTTCTCCCCATCCCGCAGTGGCGCGTAGGATCCGCCAGGGATCAGGCCATCACCGGGGATGAATCTGAGCCCGCTGGAGCGCTGCTGCGGCCACGGGAGACTGACAGCAGCCAGGGCCCGCCGCTGGATTTATGGAGCATTCATCCCTTATCCCCAGGGCTCCCCTCCTTAACTCCTCACCCACGGGCGGCTCAACCCCGCCATTCCCGGGGAGTCGGGACCGTGGTGTTGTCCCGAACGAGGGCTCGTTACCGGGTGCGCAGCGCCAATTCCCACACCGAGGCGACGTATTTCTAGTTTATATTCTAGTTTACGCAAAGTAGGGAGCTGGGTGGTCACCCACAGAAGTCCAGCTCAGTGATCAGCAACATTTAGACTTGCTATGCATTTTAATAAACAAAGGCATGAGCATTCGTTGGTTAGCAATTACGTAATTTTTCTATTAATTAGTACTCAAGCCACTATTTGCTAGTGGCATCTCTCGCTTTTCATGCTTATTAGTCCGTAGGCACAGTTCCTTCTTCCATTTGAGTCTGGGGTCCATTTTTGGTAGGTGGCCAATGGGTTGCGATCTCGCACTGCTGAAATTACGTTTCCCCCAGTTACCGCTCCATTCTCCTGACTTCAGTTCTGGTGGCCCTCGTCCAGACAGCCCATTCACCTTGGGATTGTGTTCTCTTTTCCTTGAAACAAAACATTATCCAAGGATGCGACACGCCCAATTGCCCCGCACGTCAACGCGCACCTAGCAGGCAGTAGCGAAGCGATGGTGTCCCCTGCACACTGCGCATGCGCCACCCCTGTGGTGCCGTGTGCAGCAGGCAGCGGCGCGGGGCCGACGCGTGCGCGGTTGCCGGGGCGACTGGAACACAACATGGCGGCCTGAGCGGAGCGCCGAGAGCGAGGCCGGGTCGGGCCCGGCCACTCATCCGCCAACCTCGGCACCTGCGGGACGGCGCGGGATGCACAGTAAGGGGGAACGGGGGAAAGCCGCGGGCCCTTTCTGAGGGGTGGTGCGGGCCCGGAACACCCAGGGAGGCTGGCGGTCACCGAGGGAACTGTGGTCCCTGGCAGTAGCCGCTTTGAGGGGGCCGTAGATGCTTCTGTAGCCCCTAGAAATGCCGCCCCTGCAGCCTGTGGGTAGCTCCTGGGTCTCGCATGCCAACGCTGGTCTCTGCGTGTCGCTTCTCCGCAGCAGGGTGTGAATAGGTCTTTCTCCCGCCCCTGCGGGGCATCATCCTGGCTGCCAAGTGCTTTCTCAGGAACTGCTAAATTTTCCTTGTTCTGTACGCCCTTCCTTCTATTGCTTAGCATCCTTCTTCACATCATCCCGTGTCGCGCCCTGCACACCTGGCGTGTCTCTGAGTGCAATAATTACGTGCCATGGCCTTGTAATTGACTGAAACTCATCTTCTTGCTGCTTTCTTTCTTTGGTTATTTCTCTCTTCCCATCAATGTTATACTTAAACATCATGGCTTTTTCTTCCTCAGTATCTTGGCATCTTTGTAACGAAGTGTCTGCTTTAGATTTTTATAATACCCTCTTTTGACTGCTGTAGTGCTGTCTCTTCTATCATTTTGTATTGGATTCTTTAATTCTAAAAGATTATATGTCTTCTGTGCTCTCTAGTTACAGTGATCAGGTGTTGTCTTTGAACTCCATCTCTTGCCCATAAATTGTGTTTAGATTGTTCCCTTTTCCGTGGGTTCTGTAGCCTCTTGCACATTAAACTCTTGTTATGTTGAATGATTCATGACCACATTTTTGGCGTGTTAGATGAGTTCATATGGGTACAACTTGTTTTTCCCCAACCTTTATTTCCCTTTCCATTAATGATTCTAAGCTTGAACATCTGTGTGTGCTGAAACAGAGGGGAGGGAAGGGAGAGGTTAGATAACATCTCGTTACAGATGCATGAAAGAACTGCTACCCAGTGATCAGGTCTCTTTTATTCTTCAGTGTTCTATGCAAATATAATTAAAACACTTCCTTTAATTTATCCTCGAAGCTTTCAGTCTTAAAATGCTCATAAAATGTTTAACCTTTCTTTCAGTCTTCATCTTTGAGTACAACAAATTCAGGTAATCTAACTGGTAGTAAGTTTTGTTTTGTAGCTGTACTAATTTTCATAGCTTAAAGTTGCCGGGGTCTGACCTGGCCTTTTTTGTTCGATGTGTGTTTGAAGTCTGTTGTTTTGGTGGGGTCTTTTTGCTGCCCGGTCACTCTCAGGATGTTATCACATCATGATCAGGATGGTGCTGAAGTGGATATTTAAGAATCTCCAGAAATCTTGGCTTGTGAATGCAAAAATCAAACTTTGTTACTACATCTGAAGTCTAAATTTTATTTCTTCTTATTTTATAATAAACTTTTATGCTATTATTGTTACAATGCCTGATTTTCTTTCAGCTGCTGATTAAACAGTAACTAATTTGTCATGCGATCATTCTCATTTTGTCCCTGGGAGAAAACCTGTCTTATTTTAGTGACTTGTTTTGTTCAGAGTTTACATGTTGACTTTATTAATCAAAGAGACTTTTCAAACAATGCGGTTTTCATTCCTGATTCTGCACTTTATTCAGTCAGTTGAAATTATTCAGGCCTTTGTTTCATTATTTTCACTGGATCGATCTCATAAGGGCCAGGTTAAAGCCTCAGTTGTTTGTTATATGTGGGGTGTTTATTTTGTTTACAGAGCACTCAGTTGTAAAATAATTACAATAACAAGCTTTACATGCTTACATGGAAAAGATCTTCAGTGCTGTAAGAATGTTTTAAAGTCTGTAAAGGATTAACTATTTGCACAGTATTAGAACTCTGCAATTTAAAATTTAAACAACTCAAATTGTTTTGAGCCCTCCACTGTCATCTGGGCTTCACTTGTATGAGTAAGATATATTTATGGAAGAAAATATATAAACATAACCAAATAGCATAAACATATACTATCTGACTTCTTTATATACTTGAAGATATTTTCAAAAATTTGTATAATAATGCTTTCCGTGTATTTCTCTGCCCAAGTATTTTGGTTCATTAACACCTATGGCTGGTATGCCATGGATATTAAGATCTTATTTTCAGATCATATTATTTGAATTCTCTTTTTAATGCCAGATAATCAATTACTTGCATTTAAGTAAAAAAAAAAAAAATACCGGATAGCCATTTATTAGAATAAAAGAGTAAACCAACAAATAGCTAACCTTTCTTGTGTCTGTCTTGGGTATATTTTGGCCCTGGGGCTGGCTCTGACATTATAAGAACATATAACACAGCCTGTGTGTTTCTGACTGGTTGGAGCATATCAGTTGCTACCAAAAAAATCCATTTATGCTGAATTCTCTGAGAGTAGTATCCAAGTAGTCTGAATTTACAATCTCCATCTTATATTTAACAATGTAGATAGGAAATTAAAACTTAAGGTGGGGACAGAGAATATGGTGATTTTTGCTGACAGACTTTATTTCCTCAGTCTCATTAGTAAAGGCTGAGGATCAGCTTGCCTGAAGCACTAACTGACCAAATAACAGCCAAAGCCATTAAACAGTCCCATGGTCTCCTCCCCATTTTGGAGTCTCGTTAGAGATTGCCTCCTTTACCCGCAATGATTTTCAAATTCAGTTTCTGCTTTTAAAATAGATTTATATGCAAGTTATCTATATTGAGTGCATTAGATGGTATGGTTGATTTTAAATTACTCTGCTGTTTCCAATTTTTCAAATTTAGATGACCTAAATAGTTAGTTTATGATGCAGCACGGTCGATAGTGATCAGAAAACAGAGGCAGGAGATGATAATGAGAAGAGCAACTGAAAATTCTCAGGTAAGTGCTGCTACTGTATTGGAGAAAGGGGTTGCCAGGGGAAGGTTTCTGCTGATTAAAATACAAGCATTTGGCTCACAAGGAAAGAAAACACTTTGTTGTTGTTTGTTGTGTTTTTTTTTTTAACAGGAACAAGTGTGAAAGCTGGGGAGATGAAAAGAGAATAAGACAACACAAATTGAGTGTTAGCTGGAAGACAGTATTAGAATGTCCCTGCCCAAGTTACTTTTCCCTCTGCAAAATTTCTTGGCAGGCTTTCTCCACTGTAAGGCTGTGTTTATACTTGTAAATTAAACATATCTGGAAATCTTCTTGGACACAAAGAACAACTGGCATGAAATGGCCCCCATCTCTGCTAGTAAATTCTCTTATCTTCCAAAACAAGGCAGTAGGACAGAAACTGCTCTAGAACTGACCTTAGAAGGAGTCCTCACACCAGGCAGGGAAGGTGCCTTGGAAAGTGCTGATTGTCACAGCCCAAATCCCTTCCAGAGACTGTTGTCACAGTAACTAATAACAGGCAGCTTCACTACATTTACTGCTATTGACAGAGCTTGAGACTCCCACAGTTATTCTGACACCCATACAGGGCTAAATGTGATAAAAGAGGTTTTTCTGTCCTGCTTCCCTCAAAATGACAGGGTTTGCATCTTTCTTGAATAATATGACCATGTCAAAAGCAACAGCAGCATAAAGCTAACCAGAATTGGATTTTGCTCAGGTGAAATTACTGCAAAAAAGTATCAAGGATAGAATCTGTAGGTGCTAAAAATAAAAGGAAATAGGAGGATGAAGTGGGTGAAGGGAACCAGGCAATGGAATTGGTAAGGAACAGTTAATCACAAAGCTGAAGGAGAATAAAGGAGGAAAGAAAAAAAGTTAATTCTGATGGAAATTAGAAGACTTGAAAATTAATATAAATACAACTTTTTTGATAACCCTTATCTGCTTCATCTCTTTAAGTTCTGCAGAATTAGAATTGACTGATTTTTCACATCCTTGTATTGGAAGCGCTTCATTGTCAAAGCCAAACATTACTTTTGGCCCAGTGCAAATCTCCTATCTAAATTTAATATGGGAATAAGGCTTTAAAATCGGAAATTGCTTTGCTTAAAATTTTGAAAGAAAAGAAATCAAAACCAAACAACACCTCAAAAAAACCCCCAACAAATAACCCCCATGCTAGAACAATGATTCCATGATACACTTGCTTTCCTAGATAATTTTATGTTTTCAGTACATTGTAAATAAAGGGAGTTCTTTCCTTTTCTTTTGTTTTTGTGAAATAAGCAAAGAGTAAATTCAAATATGAGTTGATAATGTGCTGCACCAGAAAAAAGCTAGGAAGGGCTGTGTGAAGAGGCATCATGTCTCTGAGAAAGGAGGTGGTAGTTTATTGTCTAAGAATTACTGTATTCTACTTTCAGAAATACATAATTTTGTAATCTGAGCAGAAAAACTTCATTTGCTGTTTTTCATCTTATTTTCTCTCAAATAACTTATATGTTGACCAAAAAAACTCTTTTATTTGAACGTTTTCCATTAGTCAGCATTTAAAAAGTCAAGTAAGGATTGATAAAACAGTCTTTGAAACAGTGTATTTTTGTTTTTAAAATATCAGTTGGTAAGTTAGGAGAGGGAACATTTTCTGATGTTGTGGAGAAACTGAGTCTTAGGGAGGGAAAGTATGCAAGTCAACACATGAAGCAACGTTTTGAAAGGTATGCATAATTAATCACAGAAATTCTACAGAAAATCTTATTTAAATTCAGGGAATTTAAAATTAAGGAGGGAATACAAAATTAAGCTTAAGTGAAGCTTTTTATATACACATGAATTAAAAAGGTTTGCATGTGGTACAGAAAGGGAACTCTGCCTTCCTGTTTGGCAGCGGGGGATTATTTCCTTGACTACTCTAATTGATGTCACCCACTGTATTAAGTGGTGCCTGGCCACTGGGTCAAGGGTGAAACAAGATGAATGACGAATAAGCAGTTGATTTCTGCCTAGCCAAATGCACTGAATATACTTGTGCTGGTTTTCTTTTAGCTATAAATAATAATTGGAGGAGGAAATCTGTCAGTCTTCTCCTTGGGTAATACTTTTTTCAGTCTTTAAATATCGTTTTAATGCAGGTTAAAATTGGTGTATTTATCCTTAGTCAATGTATAACATTAGTTTTCCTTCGTATTTGCATTTATATTTAATTACATCCATCAGCCAGATGTTACATGGTTGCAAAATAGGAGTTTTTTAGCAGTTAGAAAAATAGAGGAGAGGGCTGTGTGTAAGTAGACATAGACTTGACATTGTCCTCCATGTATGTAAGTGCCAACCAGTGCCTCTTGGGTTACTGATTTTGTATTCTCAGTTAAATATATTAAGTTCTAATGATATCACTGGGGATGACTCATTTGTACATACAAAGTGAAATGGGACATTTTGCTCTTAGGTGAGATTTCAAAATCTGTCTGAGCTTCAAAGATTAAGTTAAAAAAACCCCTCAAATATCTTCAAGTAATGTGGCTTCTGATTCTGTTATATTATTAGAGATCTGACAGTCCATTTATACGTTACCTACAACACAGATTTGTCCAATTTATGATCAAAAGAGTATTTACACTATCTGCTTAACTCTGTCAAGGGCAGATGTATACAACTCAGTGGTAGGGCACAACAAGCAGAGTCTCATCTTTTCATCTAGAACATCTTTTAGGCCTTTAACCCTTTGATAAATTGACTGACAAATTCTTTTGATGAAGTGAACTCTTTTAACAACAGATAACATTATTTTAAACAGAACCTGCCTATACAAGGTATTTCTTCTCATTCAAAGTGGAAAATAATGTTTTGGTGTTTAGCTGTAAGTCTGACTGGGAAAAGACGTATGTCCTGCTCTGGTCCTTTCAATAGTGTGCAAAGTTCTTTGTTTCTTGCTTCCTCTCCAGAGTTTCTGGAGCATGGATTTTTGTTTATTAAAGCCTAGGAGGGCAATGAAATAATATACACAACAATTGAATAGTGTCTGTTTTTCACGTAAGAGGTTACCATCAAAACTTAATTTTAAATGTTAAAATTTGGCAGTGCATCACACTGAGCAATGTTTGGAATGTATGCTACAGCAGCTCAGAGTAAACAATATCATACATGCTCTTAGGCAACATAAAATTCCTGCTGGGTAGCTCCTTGGCATGGTAGCTGGTGTCTGGAGCACACCACATTACTATTTTTCTTCTTGGGGTAAGCCCAGCTACTCCAGGCTGCAAGAAGGAATAAAGCAATTTACTAATTACTGATTTGCTCAATAAAGAAACAGCAAGCAAACAATTTATCAGACTCTGCATCTGAAAGTTCAGTGATAGACTAAAGTGGAGTAAGTTTTGACAGCCTCATGGCAGGGAGCAAAGTAAACTACAATCCAGTCCCTGACTGCAAGTCAGTCTTCCTCTTTTCAATTCAACTTTAGTGTAGAACAAGTGAATAATCTGAGAAATACAAGCACTAAGGAGGCTGAGTCCACATCCTACTATCTTTACATAAAGTTGTTTTGTATGCATGGTGCATTGATTTCTTTCTCCTTTATTCCTGTATTTGAAAAATGTCCAGTAACTTCAGGGTCTAGAGACATCCTGTAGACACTGACCAGCTTTTTATTTCCACAAAAAGGAAAAAACAACACATTTCTCAAAATCTGAAGTCTACATGCCTAACTTTGTTTAAAAAGTCTGATATAGCTCTTACTTTCTGTGGCTCTTTACCAACAGACCAAAAATATTTCAACATCAGTATTAAAATTACAAACTCAATCTATATTAAGCATAGTTAAATTTCATCTCATAGTATGTAATACTTGCTGGTGATTTCAACCCATGTCCCATATCCAGGAAGTGCTTTAACTGTACATCATGGCTCAGGATTTTGGTTGGGCACACTGAGAGCTTATCTGCTGACATAGTCTCTGGTACTTCAGGATCTTGGCTTCACTTAGCAGTTTGAACTACGGATCAAGGCAGACTATTTGGCAGTATCATTTCACAGGCAACATTACAGACACCCCTGTGCAAGTAGCAGAAATTCAGATCTCAGAATTAGGCAGTCCTGAGCTATGCTTTTGGAAAGAGGTGTCAGTGATAAAGTTGGGTTCCTTGTACTTTTTAAGCACTTCAGTGTCTTCTGGGGACATGTTCTGTCTCAGAGAGTGATCACGTTTTATGACAGCATTTACTCCATTACTGCATGTTACATTTCATCACTATGCAACAGCAGACATATCCTTCATTATTCAAATACTTGACACAAAACTTGTTCACTGCTCTGAAATACTTTTTCTTGCCCTTCAGGCTGTCTTATTTCTCTGTTCAGGGCTTGGGTACTACACTGTTATTGACAGGCCCTTTTTCTACAAATACACAGGAAGCCGCTAATAGTGTCAGCAGCTTGGCTTTCTGGAATTCTCGGCCTCAGCTGCTGTGGTGTTAACTAAGTGTAATCCAGCTGGCCAGGCAGCTTGCTGATCTCCTGCAGTCTGTCTGCAAGCTGAACTGCAGATTGTACCCTTTTACTGGCAGGGTTAATACAACATTGCAGGGGAGATGTATTGTAATGCAATTATCTTACAAGAAAAGCTGAAGACCTACAGACATCTGCCTCTGCAGGGCAGATAAATGGAAAATAAAGTGTCAGATGTATTACATCATGATTATACTTTAAATTGCTGTTGTCAGCAAAACAGTGATTCCAGCCAGATACTCATTTCCATGCAACAGAACACTGCTAGAGATCTAAGTAGAAAGTATTTTCATATGGTGTAATGGTTTCCCTTTTATTGTAAGCTTGTATCAGTTAATTTACTGGAAATTTCTTGACACTGAACAGTGTGATATGCCCAGAAAACATGCCTTCAAAAAGCTTCACTGAGTAAATCAGTGAACTTCTGCAGTGGGCACTTTGGATAGGATAAACTAAAACTATGACACCTCAGACTTAAGTTTAAAAACTTCTATGAGACAGTATCAATTAAAAATGAAAATGTCCATTTTAATACTGGTTAAACTAAGCATGTTTTTTCTACACTGTGTACAAATAAATGTGTAAGTTTTATTTCTAGCTTAAAGGCTCCTTATTTGTTTCTGCAGTGATGGAAATGCTGGCTCCCTTTCACTGGTATGTGAATTTATGGCTATGAATATTTATGAGCTAATAAAAGGTATGTAGCATATGCTTAAGAAACACAAACTCACCTTGTGGAATTAATTATTTTTCACTTGGTTTTTCACTGTTACAGATTATAAAACTCCTACAGAATTTTGTGCTGTACTGCTTTACCCTTCAGTTCTTGCCAGTGGAATATACCCAATTGTTTAAGGCATGGGTGCATGCAGGTTTCCCATGAGTCAAAGTCAATAGCCATCTATTCTACAGTCAAATAACCTTAACTACAAAACACAAAATAATTGCTTTATGTAACAAAAATAAAACTTAAACAGATTGTTAGGTCAAGGCTGCAGTGAGGTAATAAGAAAATTATTCCCATTTGTTTCAAAACTATTGAATCAATTAATAAGGATTTTCAGTTTTTATACCTAGTAAAAAGCCTTTTACCAAGTTTTCTTTATAAAATTACATTGTTCTCTGATCCCTCCTATATTTAAAAATTCTGGAGCTGTTGGTCAAAGCAGGTTGGAGACTATAAAGCTTAAGGAAGAGTTCCTACAAAAAAGTTTAGAACAAAAACTGATTTAAAACCAGATCTTATATAAACAGTAAAGGAACTGGATACAGCAAATGAAGGGGCTTACAATTCATAAGTAAAAGAGGATTTTTAAAAATGAATAATTAAGAATTTGTAATGTCTTAACAGTTGGGAGAATTATTTAAATAACTGAACATGCAAGTGTCATTCAATGTAATAGAATAAAGACTGGCTCCTGAACATGACATTGGTGACACTGAGTATTCAGATCTCAAACAAAAGGAGTAACTCTGTTTCTGACCTAGATAAGAATGTGAGATTAAAACTGAGTTGTTTGCTGATTGCTGAAGTAGACATTAGTGTGTACTGGTTTTAGTAAGATATTTTGGGTTTGCTATATTTAGTATGGTATTCAGATGGAACTTAGAATCATCATTTCAGTATGTTCTGATTTTTTTTTTTTTTTAATTTTAAAATACAATTTCTATCAAAGTTTTCCAGAAGAATATTTTTTTCACACCACTTAGTTGTAGTAACCTCCTTTTCTGTGGCACGGTGAATCACTTCAAAATGAAATCTATGTTCAATAGTAATCTGAAATGCTGCAGTTAGGAATTAGCCGAACATTAATCTGAAGTTACCTGAACTTCTGTGAGTTGCTGATTCTTCTCTGTGGTCTGAATTTTGAGTCTGGACTGTGTTTACTATGATACAGTGCCTTATTTTTAATGTTGTTGTCATGGTTTGAGCCTGGCCAAATGTCAGGTACCCCCAAATTAACACACCCACACCCAGGGCTCATGAGTTGAGATAAGGAAACCTGGGAGAAGATGCACTCAAATAGGCAAAACAGGACTAACTTAGGTTGCAAAGTGATCTAATTTATTGCTAATAGAGTCAGAGGAGTAAATGAGAAGTAAAATAAACCCTTCAAGGCCACTGTTTCTCCACTCACCCCCCTCCCTCCTTCCCAGCAGCTGCACAGGGGAACAAGGCATGGAGCGGGGGGTAGGTCAGTTCATCACCCAGATCTTCTTCCCCTGCCCAGGGTGGGGAGAGGCTCTTTTCCTCTGCGTAGCCATGGGTCTCACTGTTGGCAGCCCGCCCGACACTGCTACAGTGACGCTGGTCCCCACACAGGCAAGCAGTCTCCCCAAAACTGCTACGGCGTGGGGTCCATC
>VZRN01003885.1:1071949-1114752 GCA_013397935.1 Dasyornis broadbenti | reverse complement strand
AGCTCCTCCTCCTTCTCCACTGACCTTGGTCTCTCCATGTTGTTTTCCCTCACATACTCTCACCTACTCCTCCTCCTCTGGCTAAGAGGGAAGTGTGTGCACCCATTGTTTTGATTTCTTCTTAAATATGTTTTTCACAGAGGCCTAACCAACATCTCTAATTGGCCCAGCCTTGGCCAGCAAAATGTCCATCACCTCAGAGCTGGACATGGTGAAGGCTTCGAGAAGGAGCCATCTTTGTGATCCTCCCCGCACTAGAAAAACCTGGGCCAAGCTAAACCACGACAGTTGTATAAGGTGGTGGCACATGGGATGGAGCTTGCCAAATCATAGAATATAATAGGAAAGTGAACTGAAAATGAATTTTTAATTTGACAAGGTGTATGGAGACACTGCTGTAATTAGGAGGACAGTTCGCTGTAATGCTACTGATGTGGAAAGCTGATACTTTTGGGTCTTTCCTTAAAAAAACAAGAGCTCCATGTTAGATCTATGTTACTTTAATCAAGATAAAGCTATTTGTCTTTACACAAAGTCATAATTCTCTTGCTGTTAATTTATAGCGGAAGTATTTAATAACTGAAAAGGTGTCTTGCCCTTTGTTTAATCAACAGCAGTTTGGTCATTTAAAGCAATGAAAAAAATGGCTGAGAGAGGTGTGGAAGATTTCTCAAGAGAAATTATAGAAGCCTCAAGTGCCACTGCCTTAGGATTCACTTTACCATTGCTGCCAAATAAGGTTTCTCCAATGATAAATCTGGAAGTAGAAGAGCATCTGCTCCAGATTTTACTAGTGATATGTAATGAAAAAGCAATTGAGCATGACTTCTTTTTATGAAGGCCTGATTCCTTAAATACAAATAATAATATAAATTGTTTTGAATAGCAGCATTTTATAATATCTTTTCCACTGACAAAAATGACAAAAATCCTGATGTTGAAAGCACCATTTATCTCTATGGGGGCACTACTACTACAATTCCCGATGTAAATGGTACTCTGTTCCAAGTGCTTTGTGATCTAATCCTGCTCAGTGGATTATGTGGCTGCCTGGAGGAGCACTGTAATCAGTTGGGAACACAAGTCCCGATGGCTGCTGAGGCTCTAGCCTCAATGAGCTACTGTCCTGATAATCTCCCTCCTCCTCCCCAGCCAATTACTCATACTACTGTCATCATGCAGATCAGTACCTGCTTTGTTTTTCAAAAATGTGATCGTTTCTGCCTCCGTTGATGGCATTGCAGCGTTACATAAAGGCATTACAGCAAGATTAAAAGGCCTTTGGAGCCTATAAAAGAAGAAAACTGAGCAGTTACTGAATGGCTCTGAAAAAAAGATAATTTTTATAACTGTAATTATTGCCTAACAGCAACAGCAAGTTAAACTACATAGATTAACCTTTAATTTGCAATTCAGATGTGAATCAGTCACTTAACCACTGTGGTAACTTGAGGTGATTGATATGAAACTTGAACCTTACAGACAATTACTTTGAGTAGAGGGGAAATGAGATACTTAGAAGTGAAATACTGCAGTTCTGCTAGAACTTGGGGAAATAGATACTGCAAGTAATACGTGCAGTAAAACTAAGGCATCTTACAGAGTATTGAATTGACAGTTGTTAGCTGAGCTATTCTGGTGCATACTGAAATATAAATTATGTCAGAAGTTGAGTGGAAAATGAATTACAAAGCTAGCTATAAATGACACAAATAGTATAATTGAAAAAGGTGATATCAGTGCACCTATAGAAGCTGCAGAGTAGGGTATTCATATTCTGTTCTTTACTAAAAAGGACTCACACAACTTGGAATTTTATTCTAGGAAGGAGAAAGCCATTGCCTGGGAAAAAAATTAGGAACAACATGTACCAGTTATGCAAATCTCTAGATTGCATACATAGGTAAAAGGCCTGGTTCAGCAACAGCTTTACAGCAAATGTAGCATCATTTGGGTCATCTCTAAGCAGAGACAGAATTGTCTGGGGCAGCAGCAGACTGCTGCAGGGAGAGAAAAGGCCATGGCCCAGATAGATCTTTGCCTGCAGCAGAGGCTTGGGAGGCAGCAGGCAGTCAGCACCCCAAAGGAGCTCTAGGACCTGCTGCAGGAAGCCCTCCTGGGAGGGGATGGCCCTTGCAATCTTCTGGTAGTCCTGGTGAGAGCAGAAGCAGAAAACCTGGCCTCTCCTTCCTGGACTTGTCCATTTCCTATTCCCGTATCTGTAGCTGTTGTCTCACCATTATGGCAAAATTTAATTTTTTAGTCTTCTGTTGAAAAGTTTGAAAAAGGTGCTAGTTTCTGTATTTTTTTTACAAATAACTGTAAGCAATGATAATGTTTATCTTTCTACTGAATTCTTCTCTCTGGTTTATATTAGTACAGAAATGGGATATTTCAGAGAGATGGGAAACCAGAAAACATAATAACAAAGGTAATTAATTTTATGTGAGGATATTTAACTAAAAGTGAAGTATATATTTTTCTCTTTACTCTGTGACGGCAATGATTCTTCATGGATAAAAGTACAGTTTTTTTAAGACTATATAGACAGTTACCGTATTCTTCATCTAGGAGAATGAACAGATAAGTTTGTTATTGGCTAATGACTGTAATGCATCTGAAATGACTCAGATGCATTACATCCTGTATGTGTTCCCTCCAATCTAAAAACCTGTTCTTTATCCTTTATTAATATATATTTTCCTTTTTGTGTTAATCTAGACACAAGGAATAGGGTTCGGTTTTGCAGCTCTTTCTTTCTACATTCAATTCCTACATTTAGTGGAAGTTACACATACAAAAGAGAGCAGAAGATAGGGGCTTTCAGAAAATTTCACTGGAATCATCTCTTCTGATAGTTTCAGAAAGTTATTTTGCTAATGTTTGAAAGGCAAGGATTTTTAAATTCAGTTTATGAAATTCTATTTTCTGGAAATAATTTTTTTTTTTAAGTCATAGAAGTGTACAGGAGAAGCCAAAGCCACCTACTATTATCACTACTAAACAGAAGTCTAATAACTTAATCTAGGTGTCCTATTTAGCAGCCTTTCCTTCGGTGGTAGTCCATATGCTATTAGGCCTTTCTTTTCATGATGTACAGAACAGTATTTGCATTACATACTATGGACACAGATGTCTTCATGCTTGTAGCTACTTACTATTTTAATGCAGCTTTAATCCAGTGGTACTACTGCTTCTGGATTTTGGAAAGTTTCTTGTAATCTGTGATTTCTTTTATGATGGCTACTTTACAGTCATTGCTGGAATATTTTACTGTTTGTAATTTGTGGAAATATTTTTGCAGCAGAACACCCTGAAGTTATGAGATTTTGGATCTTGTAGGAGTATGTATTCTCAGCAGGCACATAGGAATGTACCTCCCCACACTGGTACTGAGCACCTGAACATTTCCTTACGAATGGGCACTATATTTACAAAATTGGTAGGTGGAGTCCTGGCTGTGTTTTATATGAAATCACAAGGTAGTGTTCAGTGGAGGGTTTTGCTTATCGTTAATCAAGATAATCAAAGGTAAGTAACTCAAATTAGGAACATGTGTTTTGGGTAATACGATATTGGTTTCCATGGATTTGTGGAAGCTTCTTCTGTGCTTAGTCTGCAGGGTTCATGACGCAGTAATCTGGTCTGGTCTGGCACTCTCTTCACCCTGTGGCAGGTTAGTAATAAAGCAGTTCAAGGGAACACAGTACAAACAAAAGTGATTTACAAAGAAACATTTTTGACCATTTTTTCCCCAATGGCTTTCATATTTAATAAAAATGTATTTTCTCGGCTTTATCTCTATGTAGAGTATGGCTCATTTCCTCTCATGAGCATCACAAACTATCCTGAGTCTTGTTAATGCACTTAATGGTAAAATGTTTCCCTCTTTTTTTGGGCTTACTAATAGTTTCTGCAAAAACAGAAGCAATTAGAGACTGCATTCCAATTTATGACTTTGATTTATAAGTGCATTTAAGACTCCTGTGCTACTAAGATCATGTGTGCTGGAATATTTTGAAATTGGGATTTGATGAAGGAAGAATTGAGGAAGACACAAAAGTATTTTAAGATTTTTGGTAATGATGAAACTGCAACTGAAAAAATTTGTCATTGGTGTTCAAGAAAAAAGGAAAAATACCCACCATGAGTATTTCTCCAATATCTTTGTGCCCTAGCAACTGCAGCAGTTCTTTATTCTCCTCCCACACTGCTGTCTCTGATATGCAACCAGGACTGATAACATTTGCTTTGCTTCTTTCCTCCTCCACATGGCAAGTGCAGCTGCTGCCATCACCATCACATTAAATGACAACCATTATGCTTTGCCTGCTAACTTGTAGAAACATTTCTACTTTTCCAGCCAGAAAACTGTTAAAAGAAAAATCCCAAATATGGCAGTACTCTTGCAAAGTAAACTGGGATCTTTAAGAATGCCATGTTTTTTTCATTTCAGCTTGAATCAGCTGGGTTTTGTAGCTTTGCAAGAAAATTACTGCAAACTTAAGTTTTCTTAGGGAAAAAAAAAACAACTTAAAGATACTTCCTTATAGTTTTAGCTTAATGTAAAAAAATTCACTCTTTGCAACCACTACACATTTTCAGAGACCTTATCAGGTTCAGAGAGAAAGAAGGGATGTTTATTGGAAGTTACTGAATCAAAAGTGACACAGTCTTGCCAAGCTAAAGGAAGTTATGGACCGCTTTATTTCTTTTTCAGTGCCTCCTGCAGTTGTTGCTGTGGAATGGTTGCATAAGCCTTTATGCTTTACACCACATTGTGTAAGAACTTTCAGTCTTTTACTCAGCCATGCTGATCTTTCAAATCTTGTTTCCCTCTGTTACCTAAATCATGATTCCTGGATTGCACTTTTCAGTGGCTTACACAGTTGTTCTTCACTTTGTTAGTTTCACATTCAAAGACAGCGTATTTTTTAGTTCACACAGAAGCTAGTCCCAGCTGCATGTCTTGATGCAGCTGCACAATGTGAATAAGATCTTTTCTCTCTTTCCTCTACTCTAAGCTTTATGAAGACACTCAGAGGAGCGTGCAGCCAGCTGTTTGATTGAATTTGCAAACAGTTAAAAAGAAATTTCTCATGTCTACAAAGGGGCTGAGTGTTTTGCTTTCAAGAGTCATGTGGTGCTACTGAAGTGTTTCTGAAATTATAAGCCCAAGGAAAAAAGTAACACGTGCAGGAAATAAATGTTAGTGGACCCGACTGAAGTCAGATTGCTCTATTATGATAACAATGTTTTCAAGGACTCTGTGCCAGTTTTATATTAACTGAGGATCAAGCTCAGGAATGCAGTTCAAATTACCATCTTTCCAGTATTGCTGCTTGCAAAGAATCTGTGTGTTAAGAATGAAGTGTTATAAATACATTTCTATGTGCATACACAGCAAGAGGGACTGCTTGATTCTTATGTCTTAAAATGAGAACACATCTTCTAGGATCTGCCACTTTACTAGAAGCAAACACAATCCCGGATCCATTGCCCTCCACCACAAGAGACATTCTCTTTACATATTTTGCCCCAAACCAGCAGGAGAGGGCAGCTACAGATTTCCATTTAATAACCCAAGCTACTCCTTCAATCCAAACCAGCAGCTGTATTGCTCTGCTGCTCTCACATTATCCTCCAGTTCTTGACAGGTATTAAACTGTCCACAAATGAATAATTCTAACATGTTCTCTTCTTCATAAAAGAAGATGTTTTTAAAATCAAAAGTAACAGTTTGACTGTGTCTTCTCTCGTGCTAATACCATCTCTTACCTTGCAGTTTCCAGGCTCTTTTTCTTGGATCTAATGAGCTGGACCACTTTTCAAACATCCATGAAGTTACAGGCACTCCTGCTAACAAAACTCCAGAAGTTCAAGCAGTAAGTATACATTCCCATAGTTGCTGATCTCTGTTTCAATATCCACAATAGAGCTGTACAACTGTGTGCAATTTCTGCTTAGGGAACCACCACAAAAACCTAATTCTGTGCTGACCCAAGAGCAGTGTCTTCTACCCCTACTCAGAGACAGTCACCCATTCATGAACCTTATAGGCAGAGCAGAGGAAATCTAAGCCTATGTTGATCTTCTCTGACCTTGTATTTCCATAGTATCTTTAAGGCCAACGCCATAAATTTTTAGGAAAGTTTTTTTTCAAGTACTTGTTACTTTTCCCTAATGAATGATTACCTAAATCAGATTAATTCTTTCTTTTCAGTAAATTGTAATCCTCTCTGAATATGCATGAATAAATGTTTTTCTGAGCTTGCTTAACACAGTCAAGAATTCTTAGTTTTGAAATCTCCCTTTAAAAAAAGGAAAAGGAAAACCTTTTGTGCACAAATTGCCTCTCAAAGGTTTCTGTTTCCTGTATGCAATAAAATATGACCCAAATGAGAGAACTGCTGCCCATCAAGCATTACAGCACCCTTATTTTCAAGAATTCTGGCAAGTGACTTCGGCTCACTTCAGTTTTGAAGACTAAAATCAAATGGGGAGGGGGGAGCATTGTGTCCATGTTTCAAGTGGAGTGAAATTAAATTTGTTTCCAGTGCTTGTCCTTGGCTTGTAATAGGATGAACATAATTCAGTCAGCATAGTTCTTTGCATTGAATCCAAACCTTAGCTAAAACAGTACTGATGTTTGTCTCTATTTTTCTTTTTGCTGCAACCTTTTTAAGGCAGCTGATACACAAGCTTTAACCATGCACAAAAAAATAAGGTTAGTAGGAAATACAACAGGGTGAGTACCTCAGTATTTGTGGCAAATTTCAAACGCCAAGTCCAAGACAGGTAGTATTTTAAGTGGAAGTATTGTCAGCCCATTTAGGGAAAGTAATTTGTAACACTGAGCTTGTTAGCTAGAAACAAATGTTTTACTTAAGCTGATTACTTGGGTTTATTCTGTCTGCCTAAACACAGGTCTTTATTTGGTCTGATGAAGTTCCCCCTCCCCCCAAATCCCTGACATACACGAGTTAGAATTTAGAAGCTCTGATACCTCATAATCCCCTCAGCAGACTCTTGTTAGAGTTGCTGTTACTTAAAGGGTCAGCTCCACTTTTATTTCTAAATATCGTCATCCAGTTTTTGATGTCTGCCTTTGGGTTAAGGAGTTTTTCAGATGAAGTTGTGGCAGAGACAGAAAGTGTTCTTTTGCCTTTTCAGGGCTTCAGTCTATATTTTGAGCAAATAAAACTATTTTAAAAAAAAATTAATTACCCTGTATGCAGACAATAGCTAGGAAAATCCAAAATGTGTATTTGACATGAAATAATAATTAAAATCTGATTCAAAATTCTGGCAAACAAATTTTGTTTATATATCAGCTGTGTGAAAAATATTCAGTGTACTCACTTGCTGTATTGACAAGGTGAGGTGGAAGTTAGTTCTACATGGAAAACTTTCAAATATAGGTTTTTCTCAAAAAAAACTCAAACCCCCCCAATAATTAGCAAAGAACAATTTTAAGTTATTTTCTGCTGTGCATTCAGCTTTGAAGCGTGAACTCTACTGGCACAGGAGGAGCCACTTTTCCCACCAATTTAGTTCTGGGGTTCATCATTAGTAACTTTGCTAAGAAGTTCCTTTAGGCAAGATTTCAAGAAACATTAAGTAAGGTAAGTAATTTTTAAAAAGGAATGAGGTGAAGTTATATTTGGCTGTGTTTTTATTTTAATTTCTGATTATTTGGGTTTTCTCTTTTAATTGTATTCCTTAAGATGTTCTCAGAAAAAAACCTGAATCTTGTTTATTTATTTTTAAAGTATTCTCTTAGGAAAGTCCAGGGAAAAAAACAACAACATGGGTGTCCTCTGGGAGAATTACCAAAATTAATTTTTTGTAGAGTAGCCAAATTGACTTCCTGTCCTACTCCCACATTGCATTTAGTTTTCTGGAGATATAAGGAAGGTGGTGGAACCCCTGTGTTCAGTCTGTCAGATTTATTGGATCAAATATTGAGGTGTAGACTCTCACTTGCCCACTGAAGCACATTTGAAACTTCTGTTGTTTCTTCAACAGTCTGAGAAACAGAAGGCACTTCAGTCTTCCCTGAAACATTTCCATTTGCCTGCTATAGAAGGAACAGGAGCGAGGAAAAGCCTGGCTATGCAGTGAGAGACCCACTGATGCTTCTGTTGTTAGAGATCTAACAAGAACAGCAGTGCCTGATTTTGTGTTGCTCTGACAATTTGTAGGAAAACTCCACAAGGTTTGAGGGTTGCTTTCCTACCATTTTGATGCTCTGTTCCTGAAGGGGGTCAATATTTAATTTAAGGCATTGTTCTGGCAGAGCACAGAGTATTCTGCATTGAACTTCCTAAGTATGTGTTCCTTTTAGAACGTGGTGGAGGAGGAGGTTGGTTAAAAATAACATGAAAGGATTCTTTGAGCTCAAATATTAGGAATGGAATGTTATCTATAGAATTTAAGTTTTCAAGTTGTATTACAAATGACAGCTAACTGCTGGTTTTTTGTTTTTTTTTTTATTTAAGGGGGTTTTTATTATTTTTGTCAGCTCTCGAAATTATTCCCCTCCTGTATTCAGTAACTTCCACCTCAGGTTTTACTAAGAATGTGCAAATTGTGCAATCATATCAGACACTTGATTTTGATGCAGTTTTTGTAACTGCTTAATATTTTTATGTAACTATAATCTAGCTAAAAGCAAAACCAACTTTTTATCTGATTCAAAAGCAAGTAAAATTTAGTCATAGTTTGCTTCGAGCCATTGATCTTAATATGAATCAAAAGTCCTAACGGGCTGATATTGCAGCCAGTTGCTTAAAAGAGCAGTAAAAGCATGTAGCTAATTATGCTTCAGAAATCTGGCACATAGATCATCAGTAACAATTTAATAGAATGTTTCCTATTGCTATATAAGGTAAGTGTTAAAAGGCAACATCCTTTCTTACTGGGAAAGAATCTATTCCAAATTGATACCACTGATTCTAAAAATCCTGCGATCTAAAAATTTGCATTAATTAATTTAAAATACTTAAATTTGGTGATATGTTACAGAAAACTTTTGCTATTTAGAAATAAAAGTCTTTGCAAGTCATAGAGGGGGTTAAAAATCTGCCTACCAAGTGTGCATGCTAGACATGTTTGGCAAATAACTTTTTTGGAGGTTTTAGTAGTTATAGAAGTTGCTCTGCTCTTAACTGGGAATTGATCGTCATTTTTTTCCATAACCGAACACTGGGCTTTGGTGCTGCTGTTCAAAAACTCAGCCATGAGCAGGAAGCAAGGGGCATTCTGTGTGAGAGGCGGCACTGCTGTGGGGAGGCACCATGGAAAATGGGGCACTGGGGAGGAGCACACCACATCCAAGTCATTCAGCCAACCCTCAGGCATCCATTTGAGATTGATGCTCTAGATCCAGATAAACTATTTATTCTAATCAGTTAAGATGCACCTGAAACAATGCAGTAAAATACAGGTTAACATAAAGATCTTGTAAGAATAAAAATTGCCTGTTATGTTCTCAGCTCTCCTTCTGAAATTCCACAGTGCATCTGTGAAAAGAATTATTATTCTTACTCACTTTGAGGTCTTCCAGTGAGTGGGGTTTTTTTTTGCTGTGGGTGGTTGATTGGTTGACTGTTTTTTTAAGAAGAGGCATCTCAACACTTGTAGGGTTCTGTTGTGACTGGATTAGATCCTTAATCCTTGTTCTACTGTTCAGTTTCTGGACAACTTAGAGCATGCCCAAATTCCATACTGTAGCTTTTTCAGTGCGGGGAAGCTCATGAGACTCAAGTTCTTTATGAGTCCTTTTGACATCTAATGCTTAAAAGCACTTGTCTACCTTATGTTTATATTCATGTTTAGAATATGGTATTATTATCACCTACTGTACTGAGGATCAACGAGACATTTATAGGGAGATTCTTGAAAATGTGAAAATATTCACAGGGTAAATGTGGTGCAGACTGTGGGAGTATTTGATACTGATTCAAATTTGACTATCCGAGTTGAATATCGTGCACCTGCGTCATGTACCTTTGCTCAATTTATGCCATTTCTTCTTAGCAAACTTTCAGAATCTCAATAGCAAGAATGGAAAAATGTCCCAACCCTGGCAAGAATTCTTGTAAAATAAGGCTAAAGCCCTTAAAAGGCTCTGCAAGGAAACCTGTACTGCAGCTACTCGTACTAGGTGTGCCAAAGGAAGAGCAGGTTTCTCTTACTAGACCTGAACAAATACATAAGCCAGGTTTTAGTAGAGGAAGTGCTTTACACCAGTGGAGTGAGAACATTGTAACAACGGGAAACAGCAGAACACAATGGTACAGCTAACTGCTCCTTGTTACTTTACTGAAACTCCTACTGCCATGGATGCTGCTTTCATCCAGTTTCAAGCAAAAAAACATGCTTGTGACCACAGTATCTCAAAGTGCAGTGAAGGTATGTAAAACCAGTGACTGGCTGAGTTTTCCTGCTCTGTTACATGTTTCAGTGAATCATCTCCCCACTTCTGTCATGCTTTCATGTTAGCAGCTCATACTGTAGAAAAGAGAACTTCAGCAATAAGGCAATACAGTGTTTGAATACTACCATAGGGTTTTTTTATAAATAGACAGCTAGATAAATATGAGAAAGGTGATGCAACACTTACAAAATGAAATTAAGGACTGCAGGTCTATAGGCAACACAGTGCAACATTAACTTCCAAGTTCTTACCTTTGGAACTGAGAGCAAAAGGTGCCATGAGCTTATCCAGTGTTTTTTTCCAGAGAGGAAGATGGTGAGTTGCTTAGTGCTAATATATCTGGAGTTGGGCATAATGAGTAGCATTAAAATTATCTAAAAATAGGTAACTAACTGGATCCAAGGGAGCTTAGTCTCCACTGTTTTTGATTTCTGACAAAAAAAGAGGACAAATCCTACTACCCACATTTGATGGATTGTTCTGACTCAGAGCTCTCTTAACTAGCACTATACAGTAGGTCGAAGCTCAGATTATCAAAACTGTATTCCAATGGAGATGTATTAATTGTACTTGTTACTTCCTGTAATCTTTTTCTGGAAGCCTCAAACCACAGAAGCTAAAGTTAAGTATTTTGACTAAAAAATATAAAATTCCATCAAATTGTGTTTACACAAGGTACCTTTCTGATTTCAAAAGTGTTAGTGCTACTGTTTGCTTCCCTAATTAATATAACAGCTAGGTGATTATTCATACACCAGGAAAAATATGAAGTCAGAATTTTTGGTAAGTTTTAACCTGGAGAGAAAAGGCTACCAGAGTAACATCTTGTGTATTATCCCATACTCTGTATCTGGGGCTGTCAGGCTGTTATGAGAATGGCATTTTCACGTTCAACAGATCATTGTTGCTATAAAATTGCAAATCTGAAATGAAGGGCCACATTGGAATTTTTCTTAATTTCTCTTACACTTTCAGGTAGATCTTACGGAGTTTAGCACATACAGTGCTTCAAGGATGTTTATTTCGTAACAAGTTCTTTGCTATTAAACCTCGGGAGACAATTTACACTTCTCTGGCTGTTGGATGAATAGGCAAACTTGAGTTTTCTCACCTACTTTATAGTTAAAATACACCCAACGTGAAAGTACGAACTGGCAAGTATTGTTCCTACCCTCATTCTTCCAGGTAAAATTTCATACTGAGATTATCTGTGTTCCACTCACTTTTAATTATTTTTTTAATGTAGTAGGAAAAAATATTTATTAAAAGCTGTATCTACAGCAGAAGTCTAAGTTCTTTCCAGGTAAGTTATTAGTATCCTATTTCTTACTAAAATATTTTTTTTCCATATGGAATAGAGTGTGTATGGGCAGTTCAAGCTTCTAGATGATTGCTCTAACAGTAAAGAAGAGGCTGAAAAAAGAAATCCCACTTGTGTGCCGCTTGTGCATTCCTTGTGTGCTGCTGAACTATGATTTGTGGAAGGGATGTACTCTGCCAACATGGATGTGAGTAGCTGCTGTTAGCCTGATCTTGGATACTGCCATTCTTTCCCTACTGGTTTTGTATTTTTCCAGCTAAAGGAAAAAAGTCTTTTAAAGTTATTACATATTTTTTTCAACTGTTTCATTTTGACTCAGACCATATGAAGCACTTACATAAAAGAAGTCTACGGGGAGATAACGACACTAGTTTTCAGTGATGAGGTTTATCTGTATTTCAACAGTTAAACCCACTATGTTAATAAAACAAAACTTCTGAAAAATAATCCTGCTCAGTTTCAGTATTTTCCCCATTCCTTGTATTTTAGAAGAAGAGAGATAAGAATTGTAAAGCACAGCTCCATCTTGAATAAAGTAGGGAACTAATTCCTGGCTTATAAACGTATCTGGCAGTTCTCTGCATGCTGGCTGCATTGCAAGGATAAGACTTAGTTATAAGATCCTGCAGTTGCTTCTCCCCAAATGTTCATTCATTTCCTGAAAACAAATCATTTACTGTGCCAGAAAATGTCTAAAGTTTACTTGTAATTAAAATATTCCACCCAGCTTTATTACTGGAGAGCAGGAAGGGCATTAACATGTGCCCTCAGATACAGCATGCGCACCCTCGGTCGTTTGTGGTCCCGGGCAAGCAGCCTCTGTTCCAACTCTGCCTGCAGGAGTCTGCAAATCCTAACTGTGAACATCGCTACACAGGATAAAGGGAAGCATATGATGGATACTTCTATTTTCTGTCACTCTGGGGCTGGACATGGGGGGTTAATCTTTGCAAGAACTACTGAAAACAAGCAATGTGTTGTTGACTGATTAAAAATGACAAGTGTTTAGACAAGCAGCATTAACCGCTGCAAATCCATGGATATGTCTATCCCTATCATGCTTATCAGTTTAAGACCACTGAATTATAAATGAGATGCCTGATGTAAGACAAATGAGTTTCAGAAATGCTACTCCAGTATGTTAACCCAGTTTCTCACTGACAAGTCAAAGTGTGTACGGCTACTGCTGTGGGATCTTCCATGCACAGGACTACATGATAACAAAATCCTTACCCCACGAAGTTGCCTGTCTGAGATTGCTGCTGTATGATGTATTTAAACTGCAGGATGTGTTTGGAGATAAGCCATTAAGAACAAGAACAGAACAATTGTATTTCACTTTCCTAACTGAAATTCTACTCTATTAAATACGAAGCAATGTTCTAGATGAGGTATTTTTGAAAGGAATTTGTTCTACAAAGTTTAGATAGTATTTCTGTACCAAACATTTAATTCAACAAAGAATTGGTTACATCAAAAGTGATTGGATTTGAACAGAAATTAAACAAAAATGCATATTCAAGATAGTTTAATATGTATTTCTGAATTAGAAATATCACTTTCTTAAATCAATGAGAATTTCTAGTGTAATGATCCATTACTCCCCTCCCCCATCACTGAATTACATTATTTATACATATAATACAGAGCCGATTGCAGTTGGAAACAACAATATTAAAATAAATGTTTAATAGATACAAAGGATCTTTTCTCCACAACATAGTTTTTCTGGTGTCTGGACACCAATTTTAAAGTAATTCTCTATTAGCATTAAACTATTTAAGTGCAAAACAATTTTGTTTTAAAAAAATCTATGATTGCAGCATCCATCTTCCTGAAAAACATTTTGAAGCCAGAAAGTAATGACTTTCATTTTCCATGAGTGCATTCCAGGCTGTCTTCTAGCCATCTCTGGTTAAAAAAATCAGTGCAAAATAAACAATGGTGAAGTACTAGTTTAACCATTGAACTTAGTTGAATTTAAGAAACGTATCTTATTCTACACTATATATAGATATATATATCTTTTATTTATATATTTATAGAGAGATTAAATTACACTGGACTTGAAAAGTATAAAGAAAACCAAAAATGTTACTACTTTTTCCTGCAGCACCAAAGGAAGCTTTTTGCTTTTTCTCCAATGCAAACTCTTCCTTGGGTGAGCAGCCTAGTAGGATCATCTGTAGTGAGAACTCCTTACATTTGTCCTTTGCAAGTCACTATGTGATTCACATAATTCCATATTTACACTCTGACACATTATAATTTGTGATGCTCTTTGCCTGAAGAACAGCTCCTGGTTCCACTGTCATTACTTCTTGTCCTGCGTTCAGAGATTTGCTAGCAGTAGTGTGATGGCTATACTACAGTTCCACTTGGAGAATTGGCCTGGTTTTGGGATGACAATAAACCCTGCAAACAAAGCAGTTTACATTAATCCAGCAAGAGAACCTGACATGTATTTTATAAAGTTCTTAATGTGAACCTACAATGAGTACAATTGATTTCTACCAATGCTTGCTAACTTCAGACATCAGCACCTTCTCTCCCTACAAAGGCTCTAAGCCACCACAGTCTCAGCCAAGCAGCACACAAAGAGCTCTCAGTCAGGAAGAAATGTGTGCGTTTATGACACAGAATGGATCTGATCCCAGCATTTGGTTTAATCTACCTTGCACTTGGGAGTCATTGTGAACTGTGAAACTGTAAAAATCATACACCAGAAAAGTGATCAGCATTTTACTGGAATGGAGACAAACAAACCTATTCCAGTATCAGTATGTTTGACACCTGACCTGATACAGGGAAATACTCTATCTCTTATATGTGATTCATTACAGGCTTTGAATAGAAAAATAGATCTTCTAACCAAGTATTTGTTCTGGTAATTTTAAAACAGAATGAAACACTGATGAGAGTTCAGTAAAGACGTCTTACTACAATTTAAGTTCACATTCAGGAAAACTTGTTACCAGCTCTTTTAATTACCCTGCTATTCAAATCAAGAGACATCTTATTTCACACGCAGCCCTGTGACTGCGCGGTGCCCCTCACTACACAGAGGCTGCTGCTCTAGCTTAAGGCAACTACACCTTATGGATACACCTATGGATACCAATGGACACATTCCAGATTTATGCACAGTAGCCCCTTTTTAATCATTCACATAAAAGTAACTTTATCGGCATATTTAGGAAAAGCTTAATATCAAAACACAATTTAGCCTTCTTATAAGGTCATTATTTAGTTCTACCAAGTGCCAGCAGGCCAAGGAGCATGCTGGCAGCTGGAAGCACACCGGCAGCTGGAAGCACACCAGCAAGTATCCCCGTGCAACTCCTCACCTTGTAGGTATGATAAATGCACTTCCAGCAACTTCTTTAAGTAGCTCCCAGCTTACGTTCCTACCTCAAAATTAAGATCCTGGTACTCAGATCCATCAAACTAGACAAGATCAGGCAGTAATTAGCATACAAGAGAAAATTATGTCATTTCAGAACCTACAGGAGCTCTTTCACACTTGGATGCAAGAACTGAGAGGTCATGATGATGGAAGTAAACCCTGGCCCCAGAAGAGGTGGAAAGAGGGAAAAGAGGGCCAGACTGACTGGATTCAAGTCATCAAGTTTCTGTTAAAACCAAAGCCCTTCCTTTTAAAAAACCATCTGATCATTTCAGACACATTATGAACATTGATAGTTTGCAGGATTTATGGCAGACTGTGTGTGTATATTTGCACACACTCAATATTACATTTATATATAACAAAGCACATGGCACTTAACTTGGTGCCCTCCACAGATGTCACCTGAAGGAACCCGAACACTTATATTTGTACTTGTTTATGTAGGGAATATTTGATTCAAACATTGTTGAGGTAGACTGAAGTGGGTTGTTCTTTACACCTGACATTCAGGATGTGCAAAGATCCTGCATAATTCATGAGAACAAAAAGTTTCCTAGCTATTAGTTAAGGACTAGATGGTGAAAGACGGCAGAACTTTAAAGCAAACAAGCCACTAAAGCACTTCCGAAATTTTTTTACCAGGGAAGTTTTGTTGTAAAGTGACATGGATGAATCAGAATTCACTACTGAAGCAGTCTTCACAAGTCTATTAAATCCAGCAGCAACTGGAAGGTCTTTCTTGTCAGAAGATTACGTCCACTAAGCAACTTTGAAGTACCCTGGAAAAACATGTCCAAAGGTATTATTTCCAGTCTTAATTAAATCAGCAATCCAAACTGTTCATATGCAAATATGTGCTTTATAAGCACACAGGAAGCTCTAGGGATGGCATAATGTCTTTTTCAACAGGCTCATAACCACCCTATACAGAATGAGAAATAAGCACTATTCTAGTACTGGACTTACACTGTAACACAACCAATTGTTGGGAAACAAAATGAGTAATAAATTTTCCTAGAATTCCTCTAGAAGCTGGCAGCACATACTAAAATTCAATGTGGTGCCTTATTCCCTGTGAACTACCATCCACTCTAGAATGCAAGTTCCAAGACTTGGAAAAAAGGAGTCAGTCCTGGTTTTATCCTGTAGGCTGTGAAGGCTCCCTCTGCTTTGAAGAGCAGCAGTGCAGTGCAGATGGCTTTCAGTGAGTACTAGGAATCCCTTGTATTTCAGTCCTTGCTCGGAATTAATTCTGCAATTCTGAGCAGGCAAGCTAGAGGAACACCAAAGTGGAAATAACCTCAAAATCAATATCCTTGTGCTCCTGTAGATGGAAAAAAAATTTTCTAAGCATTGCCTTAAAACTTGGACTAGGCTATGGTGGCCATTCAGAAATTCACTCCCATGGGAGAGACCAGAAAGTTTGTGAGTTCTTCCAAGTACTTGATTTCGGAAGACATCTCAGATGTTTTTACAAGAAAAGCAAGAATACAAGTTTGTTTTTTAGGCACAGAAGTTTCACCAGAGTGGTGAGAGTTCTTGGTGGGTCCTGATTACAACTAAAATTTTACAGTTTTGCCATTATATCAGAGCCTTCCAAGCAAGGCTATTCGTGAGGTTGTGTTTGGTGTAATATAGGAAACACAGCAAAACATTAGGAAAGCAAGTGAGGACTCAAATAAAGTTACTGTTTTGATACAAAAGTTCACCATGAGAGTCTCATCTGTGATACAAAGTGTGGGATTACAACAGTTGTAGTTGCGTTCTCTGGAATAATACGATGGGTAAGGTTATGAAAAAACAAAAAAAGCTCCTGCCTGTAAAGAAAGAATAAAGCCATTAGAGTGCAGTGCTTGCTGTGGTGGAACCACCCAGTCTAGTCAACCACGTTGGAAAAGATGGAACAAAAGCTGCAGCAATTTATTAGGGCAACAGCCAAATTGGCCCATTTAACAGCTTGGACAGGAAACATGGAAGAAGGGAGCCGCAGCTCTCCCGCATGGTGCAGCAGCTTCAGGCTTAAGGACAAACAGATCCCAATAAGCAAGCAGCAGGAACAAATTAGGAGACTGCTCAAAAAAGTTTTGGAAATAAGTGTAGTGTTTTATTAACAGTAGTATTTTGTCAGTTTATGAGTCTAGCAGGACATGGGAAATGGAGGAGTTATGAGATCCAGGGCAGGAATTTCGTAAAACAATGTTCATCCCAATCTCAGAGGGGGTCCTCCAAGTAGTCACTGTCCCATCTGCCATTTTAATGGGACACTCCACAGCTGAGTGATGCAGCTTTCAGAGAATGGTGTCATTTTTCTTAAGTCAGTTAGTGCTGTGAGTATTGAACACAGGCTGCTTCAGCACTAGCTGCTAGGGCTATCCTGTTTATCCATGCATTCTCTGACTTCCTGAAACACACAGGACTTTGCACATCTGCTAAAATAGGCTGGCATGGGTAGGAATGAAAAGCTGTAAAAAATACAATCAAGAAGGCCACCTGCACCTGAGGTTTGTGGCACTCACCGCTAGGGCCTGTTTGCTGCAGCAGCATGAACACAAACCCTCCTCCCCATTTACGGGACTGTGAGGTGGATATGTTCTTGTAAATTCCATATACGATCCAGACAAAAGTCTGGGGCTTTTTTCAGACATGAAAGACATGAAACATAAGGTTTCACAACAGAAACTAATTCTATGAATGATCAGCATGTAACTGCTGTACTTAAAAAAAAAAAAAAAAAACAGGAAGATACTACAATACTAAGTAAGAAAAAAGTAAACAGTAGCTACTGAATCAATATTTTCTTAATTTAAATTAGAAGAGATTTAATTGGAGCCAAAGGTGCAATCATACATAATTGCACTAATCCAGATAATAAAGGGCAAGTTTGGACATGCAAGCAGGATATACAAAGTGCATGTTTCCATCAGGGAAACAGCTCTGCTGGTACTCAGAATATGCTGGATGTCAAACCATGCTCATCTTTCTGGTTTCTGGTTTGAAACTGAAAGGTAGAAAAAACAAAGTAAAGGGTCCAACGTAACAAACAATCCAATGTAAAAAGAGTCTCGTAGTACACTTCACTAATGCAACTAAATCAATTAAAATATGTCTGATTTAACAAATGCCCATACAAGAATGGCACTGTTTTTTTAAACTATTTCTACTACTGCTAGTATATAAAATAATGGGGAATTATTATTTGAAAAATATTCCAGGAGTAGTTTATTCTTGTCCAGAACTGTGATATTCCTGGAGTAATAAGGGTTATTAAGTAATCTGGACTGACACTTTTGCTTGAGAAAAAAGCCCATGGTCCATTACAGTGTTTGAGCAATACTACGCCAAAACCAGAATGAGATTTCTCACATTTATTTAAAATTCTGTAGATAAATCAGCTGAATTGGTTTTAAGATTTGCATGAACAAAATCTCCAAGTTTCCTATTCAAATGAATAAGCATTTAATAGTGAAATGCATATACTCACTGAATCAGATATTAATGTCTAATGGACTCATAAAATGAATTAACTGAAAATGCTCAGGAAAGCACATGCTGTACATTCACATAACATGCTACAGAGAAATATTTTGTACAGGTTTTAGGGGGATAGAGCAAAGTGGATACCTATCTTTACACAGTTTGTGTATTCACTAAAGGGGTTTTAAATTTGTCTTCCATTTGCCTTTTTTTCCCCTTTGTTCTGACAGCATTACACAAAAGTATAAATACATAAACCATTTGACAACAGACCTTATAAAAAACTGTAACAGCTTCAGGGTTTCACTTGCAACTTTTCTCTGTGTACAAAAAGGAGTTTTTCTTCTAACAGAAGTCATTGTCAACAAAAAAACCAACAAATTCAAGGCTGGTAGAAAACCATCAGAGTAACTAAAAATTTATCCAGTGGCACAAGGTGAATGGAAGATATGTAGGTCCAAGAGAAAAAAAAAAATTAAGATGCAACTACCTTTGTGCTTGAAAATGCAAAAAAAAGCTTTTGCCAGCAAAAACCTGATCTAGCTCAAACAATAGGACCTTAAGCTTCATTCAAGTAGTAAGGGTCCACATGCTTACAAACAGTTGTTTCTCTACTTTCCTCAAAGTGACAAAAGCCAATAAGGTGTAAAATTTTCAGTTTAGAAAATAATGAAATTTAGATAAGCCAGGCAAAACCTCAGAGAAAAGCATATGACTTAAGGCAACCCCACATAGGTAAGCTGTAAAGTGACTGTGGTCTTAGAAGAAGAAAGAAGCCAAATTAATTTGATAAAGTTGATTAGCACCTACCTAAAATCCAGCTTCAAGACCCAGAAAATAACATGATCATATAAGTCATTTCCTTGGGAAGTCTGTGCATTATTAAAGACAAGTAAAATGACACCTTCATGTTTCAAGACATCTTTTGCCAAATATCTTCTCTGGCCACCAAACCTGTGTAAGCTGGGTTTTCTTTCAGGCTCACACTGACTGTTGAGAAACTGGTTTCACCAACCAGTTCTTGCACCATTTGATATAACTAGATGTTCCAGAAGCTTTCAAGCAGATTTCACTTTATTCTTCCACTAGCCCCTGTTCTTAAATATACATCTATGTTCTATGTATGGATCATCACAATGGTCAATCAGTACCTCTGAAGTACCACAAAGTTCTCAAGTTTACGTAAGATGATTCCTTCAGCTTTAGTCTACAGAGTAGTTTTGCATAAGAGACAAACGAGTCCTCCCTGAGAGACTGGACCCAAAGTAACTCACTTTTACACTGAAATTCCTCAAAAATGCCTCTGAAACACTTTAGTAAATAGCATTTGTTTGGCTCTTTGGTTAATAAAGAACCACTGCTGCAAGAGTGAGACAATCCCTAACCCCTCAAATGGAAAGGCAACATCTTAAGTCTTCACCTGAATTTGCTCCAAGAAATTTTGCAGCCAAAGTCTTAGACTTGTTTGATTTTAGTTCAGATGAGTTTTATTCTAGACTAGCCACATTTTTTCTAGACAGAAAATTCTTGAATCATCTATATGAGCCATATCCTCAGGGATGTAAGTTCAGCAATCATTAGGTAAACATCAAGATCTAAGCTGGAATAAAGAACATACCCTGCACCAGAGTCCACAGAGGAAAGAGCTCCTGTAGAGTCCTAGAAGGAATGACAATACTCTGCCCCAGCTCCTACCGGACAGGTGTGCAGAGAGAATCTAGATACAGCCATGTCTGTGTTCTGCTGAATCTGAGTTCAAACAAGTTTGAAAAGCAGTTTGATAAATATTCTGTTTAATGTTACTCTAGTCCTAAAAAAAAAGCTACTATGAGACATGACCTTATCAGCATGATTTAAACATCAAAACATCTGCATCATCTTCAGATGAAGTGAAACATTTTCTCAGACCAGGTTACAGATGTGATCAATTTCTTACTTTAAAGCATGGCAAGTTAACAGTTTCATTGTGGCCATTTGTTCAGCACAGCGTGAGAGCATAAGACCACCTAAGCACTGCAAGATAAAACTCAAATGTGGAAAGGACTATTGAAAGTTATCTACATTTACAGTTCAATCACACATTTTTATTTAACATCAGTATACAGAGGACAACCCCAGCAAGTTATTTTGTAATGTCAAGTATTTAGTAAAGTTCTTCAGCTGTAACAGTGACAATAGAACAGCTAAAAATAAGCAGTATGAAACAAACATGATCTTCTTAAAATTATAAATATACCAACAATACTTCTTAAAGCTTAATTATTGCAACAGTTAAATTAACAATAGTTCATGTTAGAAAGGCTCTATGAAATTTATTCAAGTTGTCAAGAAATTAGATGGAAGTGTAAAAAGGAAATACATATGAATTTTACTTTTGATTTTCACTAAAGGTAGTCAATACAATTTTGTACAGTATCACCTAACATGTCAATCTTTAACAAACTTCAGTATACAGAATCATAAAATGCAGAAAAAATAGTTTAATCTTTACATGTAAATTGACAGTAAATTAACTGACACAAATTTTATTATTGTAACATAAGCAGGCCAGCATTTTAAATATCAATTTAGTAGTTTTATGTTGTTAAAGGGGCAGACATATACAGTCATTCCAAGTACATACTCAAATTTTAAGAGGTGATAATTCAGAACATGGGTCTTCTATAAAGTGTTTAGTAAAAGTCATGTTATTTCCTAATCCAGACATCCTCATCATAAAGCCTTTACAGGGTTATGATCTCTCCTGGCTTTACTGGAGCCACTTGTCACACCTCCTCACACACACACACACACATACCTTGCTATAAATATCACACCAGTGTACTCTAGGTTTAATTCACCCTGATAATGCGGGTATGCCATGTGCAACTTTGCTATTGTGCACATTACAGAAAGCTTCAAATTTTAGCATGGTAACCTGAAGTCATATAGCTGTGTTTCAGTTTAACTATAATCATCCCTGAAGTTTATACAGATACCGTATCACGTTGAAAGAAATCTATTTGATAGTACTTAAATACCAGCAATTGAACTTCAATTGTAATGATGAAATGCTCCTTTCCACTGAGGAAGAATTAGTATGTATAGCTGCTCGTCTCACTCAAATATAGTACATGAATGTTTAAGTACTTTCACTAAAACAGAAGTCATACTAAAACATGATACTGTACTACAATTGTAGTTAACTAGAAAATTCAAGGATGTTATAATTTAAGTCTAAGTTTTCCTGTACAATAAGTCAAATAAATAAATTCCATGTGCATTTGTTTTACAAAGTGGTAGGATGTTTCTCTTGCTAGGTTATACACTGCCATTTCACCTGGGGGTACTTCTGGCCAATCTTACCTTGAGCTTTCTTACACAGGGAACTCAACAGCAACTTTCATTCACATAAAATAGAGTCGCTGTACAAGACAGTGAATAGTCATGTCTCAAGTCCAAAACAGAAATCATGTAAGTAGTTGCTCTGACCACTGAGTTCAGAGAAAACTTATTTTGCATATCCAAGTACCACTTTGGGTTTTCAGAGGTTGTGTGGGTTGGTTTTGTTGAGGTTTTTTAATTGCTTTTGCGGATCCTGTAATTCAGTTTGACGTAGCTATAAAGACAGCACAGTAAAGCTCACTTTTGTTCCTTTCCAATTATTTTTCTACGTTTTCAGTTTAATCCAGCAGGTCTGTAATCCCATTTAGGTTTCCCATCAGGGCTTGGGAAAGACAGGGGTGAGAGATGACAGATAATTGTCACCATGTTGAGAAGAAAGTTCATACTCTTGTTAAGGCAACCTATTTTTCTCACCACTCTGAACCTTCTTTCACAGAAACAGGCTAACAAAAAAATGAGAGTAAAAAATTGAACTAATGAACCCCGAGCCTCATCCAACTTGCTTCTAATTGAATTTTGCCATTCAGTTCCCCTCACTAACTGTGAGTTGGCAAAGTAGTTCTGGAAGTGCAATGCAAGAACGATACATCCCATGAGGAAGCTCAAGGTATGATTTTGTACACACTGAAGCAGTAATTTGGAAAGTTTATAAACAAACTGTCAGGACACCGTCAGCACTGTACAGACTATTGACTATCACAAGGATCATGGCTGAAGAGACACTTCTGGATTTATTTTCCACTCCGGGCAGCACCAGCCCAACCAGAGAAATAAACAGAACTTGTCATACACTGTCCAATTATCCAGCGCGTCTTTTGATGGCTGTTGGAAATGAGAGGGAAAGGTAGCACTGGCTCAGTGGAAATTACATGGGACACTGCAAGCCTCCTTCGCCTTTCCATCCAATTCTTTCTTTAGGCTGGCAGTGGCATCAATTTAATGAAGGCCTTTTGAGGCAAAGATGGAAGCAGCAGCAAGATTCAGAGGCTTTCACTCTAAAGAGTTGGCAGACAAAAAAGTGACGGAGCTTTAAGATCACTTGGGGAGCCATATTTCAAAGGAAGACTAGAAATAGCAACTTTAAACCCCAGCGTAATGGGACATGCTAGGATAAAACAGCTGATGAAACAGAAATGATGGTATATAACCCAGTAAGAAAGACATCACCATGAGTGTTTTATACTTTGACAATTCTCATTAAATAAAATTAAGTGCTTTCCTATAAACAAAAAGGATGCTCATAACGTCCTTCTGGCACAAGTATTTTCCTATCAAAGCCCTGTAAACATGCCACCAAAATTTAGTTTTTACCAGCAGAGTGAGCTCACTAGAAATGCAAGTGAAATAAGAAAACAAATTAATTCGAAAATTTCTAAGTAAATACATCCTAAAGAGTATGGCATTTACATCAGTGTGCAATATATTAATTTTGAAAGTGATAACTTCAGCATGAAAATTACTTACCTGTAGTTAAAGTTTTCCATATTGGCCAATACATAAATCCTGATTTTTGGTACTGCATACTTTATCTCTGAAATATTTGAAATGTCATATTCCAAATCAAAGTCAATACACAAAAATATTTAAGTTATACTCAGTCTAACAAAACCCACCTCAGCCACTGAAAATAAATGTGACAGTGTAGTGTTTAATAGTATGCAAAGGAGTTTTAAAACAAAAAGAAATCGTATTCACAGTAGCAATGAGGCACTGCTGTAATTAATAAGATGTGAAGTGCACTGAGTCACAGAAGCGTAACTGCTTTAGTACTTTCATTTTGAGCAAACATTTTAGACAATTTTGAGGGAGTGCTCTGGGTTTTTTTTGTTTTGTTTTTTTTTTTTAATTAATGCTGGATTTGTAGTTCTCAGGCCAAAAAGTACTGTTAGGTAACACCGTCCTCCCCTCTCCCATAAAGGGGTTGTCAATATGAAGTTTTAGATTCAATCTTTAAATATGCATTAAAATGCAGAGCAGACACAGGGAGCAGACACAGGTCTCTATGCATACCTATGCTGTGACAAATTTGATAACATCTTAAAGAAACCTACATTATACAAATAGTTTTCAAAAACTTACTGAGTTTTACTTGCAAGTTTAAAGCAATGAAGATGTGGTATCTAAATATATACAGTACATCCACTTCAAAAGTCAGATTTATGAACCAAATGGTTAAAATGTAACGAACAACAGATTTTCATTTAAGTTCCTCAACATGGCAATATTCAGGTATTAGCAGATCATTTCTTTTACTTCTGGTGATAATCTACATCCCCTTTCAAAAATTTTCACAAAAATAATGGTCCTTTTCCCTAAATCAACTCTGGAAATGTTTTCATAGCTGTATTCCTTTGAACTGTTGCTGGCAGGCAGAGCTATTGTAGCACAAAGTACTTTTTAATGTAAGAATCACCACATTTAGCTTCAGTCAAAATTTAGCTATCTATACATTGGTCAGAAGAAAAATAAAATTGTATAGGTGTTCAAGTACATTAGCAACAAGAGTTAAAACTAGTAATAGACTAATGTAGGTTCAGCTGATGAAACAGGTGCCATCAAAAGCACGAGCTTGTAGTGGTTGTACTGCCTAACAAACCTGACAGGAACAGAACACTTAAACTATTGAGAGAAAGCTTGCAGGATTTTCCCTAACTTAAATACATAAATCAAAACCTGGCTAAAATTAGAGTTCCTTGATAATACTGATTCACAATTCAAGAGCATAAACTACAGTCAGTACAGGGCTCACATATCTGTGCATAAAATGGCTGTCATTTTAGTAAGAAGTGGTTTCACATTAATGGCAGGCCACCACAGAAAAGTATGGAGGAATAAAAAAAACTTTGGTTTTAATTTTTTCAGAGGCTCACATTTCTCATTAGACTTAAAAGCAGCAGCTATTCATAAGCTACTCTCATTGGGAGTTCTTATTTTTTAAAAAACATTAGAAGGATTATAATTATTTTAGTGTTTGACAGGTTTTACTTCAATTTTTACATAAATAGCTTTCACCATATTGTGGTTATGCTTAAGTATAAGAACACTGATCAATAGTTTAGATGCACAGTATTTATTTCTTCTGCTGGAAGGCAACTATATTTAATAATCGTATCCAAGACACTTCAAATCATTCAGAAATATAGCATGCAGTATCCAAAAGTATGGCTCTGAGGATATTTTTTTTTACATTAAGCATAAAGAAATTTTATATTCAACATTCATTATATTTCAAGAAAACTATCTATTCAGAGTTCTAGTTCTTTGATGCAGCATTAAGGATTAAAACTTACCACTTTACCAGGCCTTGCCCATGTGCAAATAAATCCCTCCTGACAAGCAGTGACTATACAGTCTTCAAGAAAAATTAACACAGTCAGTCTTTCATGTGCTATCTTTTTACAGATAAGAGGCTCTAACAAGGGAACATCTTCCATTCGGGGACAGAGAGGTGTTCCCAAAGTTTTAGCTGGGTCCGTTTTGGTTTTAGTAACTAGGTTCAGTTTGTCACTGCTCTTGCTAGATATATGTCCCATGCTATGGTTTCTCTTGTGATCTTTTTCATGGTGTCTTTCCTTCCGATCGTGTAGCGATAAGGTTGCAAATTTACTAACGCCAGAAGCAATGGCACCATCCATGACACTGCTTTTACTGCCAGCATTTGAGACTGCAGAGTGTGGAAGGCTGTTTGACCGTGGAAGAGGAGGGGGTACAGAGTTTCCAGGTGTTGTGATACTGTTTCCATTACTTCCTGGGTTAGTTCCACCACTTCCTGCAGGTGGACTTGTGGCATTCATGACATTTGTATGTGTCCTTGCTCTTGAGAGAGGTTGGTGGGGGAAGAGGATATCTTCTGTAAGATCCCACAAACAGAGCTGTGTGTCCTGGCCTACTGAACCAAATCTATACGTAACACTTACTGGACGACTGTCTGTAGAGTTCCTTTTGGATAGTCTAGATTGCGTGCTATTTGCTCGATCTCTGCCAAAATGAAGGTCTTGGAAATCCTCATCACTTCCGCTAAATTCCATTGGGTCACTCTCTTCTACACTAGTCGTATATGGATCAAATGCAACCACACTGACCCATGATTTATGGCCGTGGCCTCTCGCTATAACTCGACAGTCCACGAAAGACCAAACTGTCACCAAGTCATCCTCTCCGCCTGTCACTATGTATTTCCCATCAGGACTCCAACACACACACAGCAGTCCTCCAAAGTAGCTTTTCATTGTACCATGCAATTCCACTGAATCAAAGTTAAACACGCGAAGAAAACCATCCTGGCTCACACAAGCCAAGAACTTCCCATCAGGGGAAAAGGCAAATTCATTCAGGGCACCCTCACCTACTGTCCATTTAAGCAGAGGGTTTCTTGTGGATTTACTCTTGCAAGTGTGCACTGCAAAACTCTCTCCTTGTTTAAGTAGCTGGTAGTGCGGGGCTGTGGTACCACAAGTGTGCTCCACGTTATACAAGTACATATTGCCACTGGAATGAGCTACAAGGAAAAGGCTTTCCGAACCTGGTACCCATTTTACACAGGTTACTCGGGACTTGTCTATTAGTCTCTGTGAAAAACAAAGAAGATACACATCAGAAAGTCTGAAAGTTAAAGTTTTCATGATTAACTGTAAATCTGAGCTTTCTGGGGGATGAAGAACAGTACTTAAATAAAGTGGACTCAACTTTCTAGACAGGCACTATGTTACTATATTTGCAAAAACTTATCAGGTAGTAAAGAGGAAATTATTTTCAGACAAAGTGCTTTCAAAGGTTATTGTTATGGTCCTGTCACATTCCCCAAAGACTATATTTCAATCAAGCCAATCTGTTACAAATCTAAAGGCAGTGCTCTTTCGTTTGCTTTTCCCTGTGTAGGTCGAAGAGCACAAGAAGCAAACAAGAAAACAATGAATGAGCTAAAGGGGAAAAAGGCAGTTACTCATCTATATTATACAGCAAACAGGTTACAAATCAACAACAGTAAATTCAGGCTCTGATTTTATCTAAAATCACAAATAAAATCCAACCTCTGAAAAAAGCTCTACCAGCTTTTACTGCTTCAGGGAGCAAAGGCTACATACACAGCGACCCTGTTATCCTGTGGCTGGTAAATGCACGTGGCTGGGTGAATTCACAAGGCACCACATACTCTTTACCTTGGAATCCCCAACCTCCAATTATTTTTCTTTCAATAGCCAATGACCTGTCAATACTCAGTTACCATCTGATTAAGCACTTTCCTTTAAAGCCAAACATTTTAATAGAGTTCATCATTGCAAAAGAATAGACACACATTAAACAAACATTCCTGCTCATGTCTTCAAAGCTCTAAGAACTGAGAGGTGTAAGTTTGACTCCTTGAGTTTGCTACTGTAGTCCTAGTGGACTTCCACAACTTACCATGTTGGTTATGGCACCACTCAGCTGTAACTTGCAGTCAAGTAATTCTTTACAAGCACATTCAAGATTTGTATTTGGTATATTGATAATAAGCAGGAAGAAGAGATGAGCTACATAAAAGGCAAAAGTGCAAATATAAAGAGCCTAAGGAATACCAGAAGTTACAAAAGCCCCAGAAATAAAGAAGAAAAAAGAATTCCTCCAAAACCTTGCTATACTGTTAATCACACACAAAAGCCTCAAACTAATGGATTAATACATTGACTGTTACCTGTTCTGGAATTGTCACTGGAAAGCAGCATCTGGCCATTTTAGATTACACTTCTGCTGCTGTCAACCTCAGCATAAAACCAGAAAGTCTCCTCCCTCCTGTAATTTCTCATTGGTTAAATCAGCCATGGTGTATTTGAGACCTGAGAGATGTAACTAATCTGGCAAAGTTCCTTCACATGAGGTAGATTTAAAATAATATAGTCTATGATTCTATTGTGATATAGTCTATGATTCTGTTGTGGTATTTTTACTAGTTTATGATGTGTTCACTGATATATATCATGCACATCTCATTAATCATGATATCAAAAACATTACACAGAAAGTTACCTGGCACGCACCAGGAGAAAATGGACAGGGAACACCAGCCCTGCTGGTTTCCCGTAGGCAAGTCTTCTCATCGCCAATACGGCAACAAAAGCAAAATTTCTTGCACTTCTCTACTAAAGCAGCTCAATCTGACATACAACATCTATTTGTAAGAGCACCTGCTCAATTTCTGTACCAGAAATGGCACTTTATGTCCATAACCATGTTGGGCTCTATGATCCTAAATACTGCAGAGAAACCCTGCAAACCTGATCTTTAGTTCAAGGAGGCTGTGAAAAACAGGTTACAATTTGCAATGAGAACAGATCAGCTCAAGGAGACAAGATGCAAAGAGATTTTAACCTGACATAAAAAGTGACTACAACACATCCCCTTCTCAAGATAAAAACTCTGAAGTTATGACTTACAGGAGTCTTAAAAGCTGTCAACTGGGCTCACAAAGTTCTGCAGCATAATAAAGCAAGACCTGCAGTCAGTAGGAGCAGCAGATGCATTACAAGAATGGACTGAATGCAGTATCAGCAAAGCAGTGATCAAGGTGGGACAAAGAGCTTATGTTCAGTTTGATGGAAGAAAAGTAAGTGAAGAAGCTTCAGTCACTAGTCAGAAACATGAGCTGAGATTATCTTGGTCATGTTTTGAAAAATTTGAAGGGACAAAATTACAGGCATAGGCCACAACGGACTGAAAAATCTGAGGCAATCAAAGAATATGGTTTAAGGTCTGACAAAGCTTTGGCAACAAAGATACAGGACAAATTTATTAGGAAAAAAAATGCAGCTTAAGGATTCAGTTTAAATTTTTTAAAAGGATTAAAAAATAGATGAAAAAGCACTGGCTAGTTTGATAATAACCAACTACCACCTGGAAATAACTGAATCTGTGAGGTGTACTTGGCTGGTCTGGGGAGTAAGAAAATATCACTGGTTTAATTTTGAGACAGCTGGAAGGAGTATCACTGTGGATACAGATGGATTTACATAGGCAGCCCCAAGATGCACAGTATCTATCACTCACCACAGCCTTTCAAGTTCCTATCATCTTCTACATCAATAGAATTTTAAAAAATAAGAGTAACAAGTTAGACAATGCTAGGGCTGTTGCATTTTATGTTCAACATAACCTTCTGTATCACAAAAGGTTGAGTTATTTCATGTATCACATATATTTTGATTGCTATTCTGATTGCTCTACCACAGCTGATAGTCAAAATAGAGCTTTGGGCTACCTGAAGCACCAAATTACTCGCAGGACAGGTGGTAAATTCTATTACCTGTAGCACAAATGCTAGTTCTGTAGAACAACATAAACACTCATTCAGACCACCTTATGCCCATGGTTATTCTCAAACACTATCTGAACTCAAAATATGTTCAAAACCCAACAGGCACCTTCATCTTGAAGCAAATGAAGTGGTTCAAACATCAGTGCTCACTAATGTTTCTCTGAAATGGGCTTTAAATACAAGCCAGAACTTACAAACACATCTAGTGCAAACTTCAATACTGTAATTGACAGAATAAAAAAATATAGAAGTTTTGGAGTTGGTTATAACTGCAGATAAGGTCAGTGTAGGAAACAGAAATTTGTTATTTAACTACTGTGTGTGTAGTTTCGGCAGCACTGAGCAAATCCTTACATTAGCTTGGCAGAAAATAGATCACCTCATTTAAATTTCCACCAAACCGTCGAAGAGCATATTCCCACCACACTAAAGTAATCAAAAGGCAATACTGTCTGATGGAAGTGGCTTCAGTGCTTCCAGCATTTGGGGAATACCACAGGAACTATTCAACCTGCAACACAGCTTTGCAGTGTAGACACCAGAGAATAAACACCATCCAGGCCTGGAAATATGCACTGGGCCTTTATATAAGTATTCCACCAGACGTTTTTCTCAAAGGAACTACAGCTCAGCTACAGGAGTGGGAACCACTCTCTGATATGAATCTGGCTCTTTGGAGTGTGTCTGCCACCCTTCATAATACTTACACTATTATCGTACAAGAATAAATAAGACTATTTGGTTTCGGAGGGGGGGAGTGGTGGGACAATGCTAAAATTAACATTTCAACTACTTATACAGAGGTTTCTACCAACATATAAAAGATTCATTAAAAGATTCTCCAGCACTGTTTCCACTCAACACAATCAGACAGAGCAGTTGGGACAAGGCCAGGTAGGAAGAAAAACGCCCCTCTTCTGATCTACATGTAGCTACTTTTAGAAAGCTGAGGAGGAATTAGATCTAATTATAAAACATCCCCAGTGAGAACAATACTTCAATCTTCTTTGCACAAGGAAGGAGCAAGGTAACACATCTCTCTGAGGCGGGAAAGGTATACTTTGAAAGCTGAGCAAGGCTTAATTTCATCTCTAAAGTTCTAATCCAGATTTGAAATTTCAAAAAAGAAAAATAAAAAACCTAGCCAAGAGACCTGCAAACCTCTCTAAAGAAGTGGATTAAAACAAAAAAGGAGCAAAAGAACACATCCCCAAAGGAAAATTACCTTCCCCAGACCACCCAAATTCCCGTATCTTATCCCCTGCAGAAAATGCTGTCACAAGGTGTCCCAGTTACCAGATTTCTTTCCTTATTAGCATCTGGACACCTACTCTTCTAAGGATGCCAGTGCTACCAGACATTCAGAGGCAGTGGTCCTGTAACTTGGCATTAGTGCCCCCCATAGTACTCCTTCTATCTTTCCTTATTGCACAGCAGCAGAAAAAGCAGATGGAGTTTCCTTCAGAACATCCCATGGCCAAGACCTCATAAGCCCTCAGTTTTTTCTGTGCACTCAGCTTGATAGCCTACTCTTCTCCAAGCAAGCCTTCAGGAATACTTGATATAGGCAGTCTCTGCTGTAATGTCCCAACCATAAACATTTGTATTTTTAACTTATTTAATATTTTGCCTGTAATATATTAGTTAAATAGAGGCTTAAATGCTTTCTTCTTCATTGGCAACCAGAAGCTTCAGAAACAACAATTCAGAGCACACGCAGCAACATTTAGATTTGTAGACCTTATTTCCCTCAGAAAACTGTCACCAACTCTAGATACAGTATTACCCAAATTAGAAAATCCTAATTTTTAATCTTAAACCCCAGAAGATGCCTTCATCTTTGCAAGATGAATAACATTTTCATGTAAGTATTCCAAGCCCATGGAACAGCTGAAAAACAAAGGCAGTGACTGAATAATAAGCTACACAGGCAAATGGAGCCACATCTACTGAACTTTGAAAACCTAGGAACTTCAGTATCACAGATACATTGCATGCAATATTAAGATTTCTACTTACTTCCTCATTAAATAATTTGCTAGTTTCTTTTTTAATGGGGTCTATAAGTTGGACCTGGCCTGCAGAGAAGCCCACTAGAAGAGACACACTTTCTGCTGTGGCTGTTAAGTGATTGAAGTCATGGCATGTAGGCTGTGTTCCTTTGTATATCCTTTTGTCTATTGGTTTACTCAAGTCCGCAGCCTGCAAAGAGAGCAAACAGAATTCAGACAGTTTATCACAATGTGTACACACAACCACATCTATTTGAAAATAATGTTTATACTACACAACAATTTATGCAGTCACAAAACCCTACTTTAAAAAGCAGCTCTGTATTTATGAAAGACATCCAAGACCTTATAAAAACGTTTCTCTCTTTATATTATGCAATACTTGTGTTTCACATGTTTGCTGCAAACTATACCTGCTTTTGCCTTTGCACCTACAGCCCAGGACAAGCCAATGACAACCACTCAGTAGCACCAGGGCTCCTGTGAGTCCTCTAGATACCAGAAGGCTCCTCCTGCCACAAGAGCCATCACAGAGACAGGGTATCTTCTACCTTTCTCGTAGCACTTTCTCAGTATTGAGTACAACCAATTTTGCATTAAAAATACCATATTCTCAATCACACAATTCTTGAACTGTAAGTCTATCCTTTAACAACAGGCAAACATATGATATTATACTCCATAATCATAAAAAATTATCAACTAGATCCTAGGAGAGCATTTTCTAGGAACAATGACTCAGGATACTGATACTGTGGTTATAAAATACATTTTATGCCACTGAGCTACAAAGTAATTTGCTTCTGAAAACAGAATTCAAATATAGCTCAGACAAAATAAGTGCTAACAAAACTGAGGAATTTCAATATAAACAAATTAAGTTCTAAGTGTCGGAAGAATAAAAAGAACAGAAAAGCAATTTCAAATGTTCTCTCAGTTGTGTCACCCATGTTTATCCCCACATCATTTCTGAACAGACAACTAAATCTTTCATCATCCAGAGATTAAACCCCACACATTTAATATGCAAGATCATACATCAGGTTCAACCTTGTTTTTTAACCTCCATATTTACTAGGTTCAGAGTCTGTAATTAGAAAGCTGCAGATACTCAACAATATTACAGGCCTCAGATGTAGCTGTGATTTGGGGCTCGGATTCTAATTTTGATATCTACTTTTTCAGTATATTTAGTCAGAGGAAATCAGGCCAGCAATAAAAAAAGAAAGTAAACAAGCTTCACATAAAATAGAATTGCTCCAGAGTATTAAACCTTGGAGGACAAAGTCTGAAGAGCAGCAGATCTTTGGTATTCGTACATCTACACAGCGAGAAACTAGACCTGTCAGTAGGGAAAAAGGATATCCTAACTAGCTACACAGGTGAGCCATTTCCAAGGCAAATTTAACTACAGGATATGCATAATAAGCATATATACACAATAATATTAAAGTTGCACTTATGTTTTGCAGCATATATTATAAACCAGTTTAATCAGGTGTATGGCCTCCTAGTTAAAAACTCCAAAGTGAGATGATGTGTTACAATTTCTAAAGTCAGCAGACTAAGAAGTTACTCCCTGGAGTTCAGAGATCCATTATATGCTAAAAAAGAATATTACCAATACCTCTTCAAGGAGAAATTAAATAGAATACTAATCCTACTGGGAGATGCGCACGAATAATGCGCATGCCTGCCACAGAGCATTCACAGGCTGATGTAAATCTAATTTGAAGTTGAAAGATCAAATCCTAAAGGCCTTGCAGTTACATCTTAGACTCTATAACATTCCCTTGTCCTGTATCACTACAAAACAAGTGATGTCAAGAGAAAACGAGCACGCTACAGAAACACATAGATGCACCCTTCCATACCTCAAATAAATGCAGAATTAAAGCAAACCTATGAGATTTGAGCTTCTGTCCTCTGGACAGAAGTTGCAGTGGGACTCAATGCCTAAGAAGGCAGATCCATTCTAAAGCAAATACAACTTGGCCTGAATCATACTGAATGACCAGAGAAACACAGACTCTTCCAGCCAGCAGAGGACACAGGCATTACCACCTTCTTCTGAATCCTCACTGTCCCTTTACACAGCAAAGAACCAATAGGTGGCTCAGTTCAAACTATACCTTGCTCTCTTGTCTGGGTGAGGTTTTACATCACTAGCTTTTGGTTTTGTTGTCCAACAACTTTGGTGTGACTGAAGTTCCCCACCTCATTAAATTGTGTGGTAACAGACCTGGCAAGACACAAAATTCTGATAAATTAAATCTAAGCACAGACTTAACTGTGCTTATTCTAGCTGTTCTCTGGGAACCAGATGGCAGTGAGAATCTGTCTGAACTTAAATGAAATATAAATAAACTAATTAAACCCAGAATTAACCAGGCTTCTACTGACAGGGATGCCTCGCCTTTTATTTACATGCAGCTACTGCTTTCAGTTACAGCACAGTTGTCTCATGGAGATAAGTCAACTCTACAAGCACTACAGTACTGCTTTGGTCTAGAGCTGTCTTAGCTGAAAGACAGAGTAGAATCAATGGGCACAGGAACTAGGAGACATTTTCTTTATTTCTGCACGGTTGAAGGTTGCTATTGGATTTCGCTAAGAACAAGAAAAGTGCTTACTCATAAAATTCAATCACTTCAGGGACTCGGTGTTTCATTAGCTCACCACTAAGCCCATTTGCTATTTTGTTGAAGATATGATTCTTAGAGAAAACCTTTTACATGAGATCTGCGTCCATAAAAAACTGTCAAATCCTAGGATTTGACACTATTTACTGAACAAGGTGGTATGAACTGCCCCCCCTCTTACAAGAATGGTGATGTACTTCAAAAAAACCCAGAAAGATCTTGGGATTGAGTGTTGCCAGACATGGAAGTTAAAAGCACAGGAGCAGGCATTGTCATCATGGAAGCTGGCAGCAAGCTACTTGTAGACTTCCTGTCCCAATACCTTTCAAATTTTCTTCTGAAAACCACTCAGCACTGTCCACTTTGAGAAACTTACTCAATTGTGGATGATTCATGATGAGAGCAACACTTTCAGTAATCATGACTGAAAGACGAATGGGGCAGCAGATGCAAGACAAGGAATCAAGACCATCATCCCTTAGGTGTGCGAGCCTTAGCTAATCAAGGCTCTGATGCTGGCACCTTGGCCAACTGCTGCCTTTGCCAAAAGTCAGTTCCTTCCAACATACAGAGGTACTGCAAGTGCCCCCTGGGCAAAGAGACAAGGACTAAAAGTTTTTAGGCAACAACAGGAACCTCATGCACCTGTAAAAAGCCAGTGATACAGCTGAACAAAAATCGGTGTACCTTGGGCATCAACAGCTTCCAAATCCTGTCTCTGGACAGATTAAAACTCTACCTTAAGAAAACCTCACACTTGCTAACAGAAGAAAAATTGAACATTTAGGCTTTTGTGGTAAGTTCATACTCTAGAAATAAAACATGAACCACGTAACTATTTGGGGGACTTTCCAGTCTCAGTTAACTCTCTCACAGCACGCTATTTTAGCAAAATTTCTCCCACTCTGCCAGTGAGGGAGGGAAGAAAAAAAATAATAATCTAACACTCTAACAGCAGCCCATTCACCCTGGATTCATGACTTCCAGTATAAGGGCAGTCAAATGGAACATATTAATCACAGCTTTAACTGCACAGACATTAAGAAGAAAATGGCAGAAAAAACCCAACCAAAACCAGTTACCTTAGTCTGAAGCAAAGTTTTCAGATTCTGATGTCTGAAAGGTCTGATTAGGATGGGCATCAATAGGTTCTGTTGGTTCTGTAGCCGTATGTAATTCCAAGGTCAAAGCCAGAGATTAATATCTATCCAAGATTTATTTTATTGATCCAAGACTTAGAGCTTTCATAATAAGATTGCCTAAACAGTGAATCACATTATTTCAAGTCAGCATTTAATCACACTCCTTGACAGATGTTATTTCTTTCTGTATCTTTTCCTAACATACATTTGCAGCTTTCTGCAAATTTTTCTTTAATAAAATGTGTCATACATGTTACAATTCTTTCCAAGCTGAAAAACATTGCCAAGATGTTAAATTAATTGTTTTATTAATTTCAGGTAATTTCAACTGCAGTCATCAAAATGCTTCCTTTAGGTACTTAATAGTATTTAATATTACATTTACCAGGAGACTGGCTTTCAATGGGTCATACCTGTCAGTGAGATTGAGACAGAATACTGAAGGCAAACATTTAATAAAAATTTTACTGCCAAAAAATCCTCTTATGAAAATCTCTCTTGTCCAGAGAATTAATTGATCTTGAACAGCAGATTACAGATTAGCTATGTATGTACAGCTCTAATGTACAATAAAAGAGAAGACACACAGAACCAAGAGGCTATACTTTTGAAAACAATTTCCTCAGTATTTCTGGAGCTTGGAACTCAACACTGATTACCTGTAACTTGCTATCTCTTCAATACCTTGCTGCCCAGGGATTTAATGGCCCCTGGTCTAGAAACAGAACAATTTGAGAAAGCTGCGCTTTTTATAATGCTGTACAAGTACACAGAAGAAATCAGCTCTTAGAATTATTACTAAGTGAATTTCTTTGAACTTCACAGATGGTCTTTAAAACTTAGCTGAAAAAAGAGGCAAGGCAACCCTTGCTGCAGCCCTTTGCTCTACAGAATCTCCTGTGAATAGGACAGAGCCATCCCTGACTTGCTCACTGTATTAGCAAGAACAGGGAAAACTAAACTTGTTTATTCTTCGTCCATGTCTGTGCTGGCCTCCCTGTCCTTCCTGCAGACCTAGGTGAAGGACAGAGAAAGCTGAGGAACACAAGAAAGAGTTATCCCAGGCACTTTTGTAGACTTTTCTGGCCAACTCTGTTGCTTGTTTCTGTACACAAGTTTCTGCCAGAAATACCAGCGTCAATGCTTCACACTGGAAATCTCTCTAACTACTTTATTACCGAAGGAGTAGACTCGCAGATTTTTTTGGCTTTATAGCCCTAATACAGATCACTTAATATTAGCAACAGAATGATTTGTAGTTACATCACTGTTGTTTCAAGCTGGTCTGATCTCACAGCTGACCCTGCTTTGGGCAGGTTAGACTGGAGATGCTCAGAGTCCCTTCCAACCTGAATAGCCCTGGAATCCTAAGCTTAGGATCAACCAAAGCAGCAGCAACAGAGCCACTCCCAGCTTACTTAACAGGTCTGGTTTGCATCTTAAAGGAACTTCAGGAAGCAAAAAATCTCCAGGAACAAGTTGGCTATCTTTCCCTATAAAAACCACTCATGTAGGGCAAAAGTTCTGCTTAGTTTATATAAAATACACAACAGAAAGTCCAGGCAACACTTCCTGCAAGCACAAAGCCCGAACAAAACACTCTCCAGTGCAGCTGACAGTGCCACAGCCTGTCAGTAACAAACTGGCTTCTACAAACATAACTGCACGTAAGCTGACAGACTGCTGACTTGGCTTTCTCGGTAGAAAGTTTAAAGACTGGCATGAACTTACATCAGTTCCAGCGGCCCTTCAGGTTCACAAACTTTTCAGGTAGTGTACAAGTCAACACATGCTCACTTGAGAAGCCCCCCAGAAAACTTAAGCTAGTTTAAAAGCTTCTCAGCTTTCACTTAGAAACTAAAAGGGAAAAAAAAAAAATAACAATTCTCTTTAGGATTCAATAAAAAGCCAGTAGACAATCACCGTTTGTAAAGTTGCCCTATTTATAGCCACAATAGGTTTCTTAAATGGAAGGACAGTTTCTTAAATAAACAAGAGCTTTTTCCATACCTGAGTGTTGTGCTTAGTTTCAAGAGTTGCATAATAGGTGATGTGTGCGTACACAGAGTAGTTTTAAATATCTCCTGAGCCTTGCAAAGCCATTAATGCTAAGGAAATTTTAGGTCTTTATTTTGCAACATTGCATTCAATGCACCTGCTTTATATTAAAGTCACATTTGTAAACTTCAATAAAAATATTATTTTTAGTTTTGCATTTAAAATTTGGCTGATCTTTCAACTCCATGAATTGAAGCATCAATAGCTTGCCAGTTGCAATACTGTTCCTCATAAATAGGTTCCTGTATCTTTGCAGAAGGTTTTTCGTAAGTTACAAAGCACTTGATTAAATGCTGAACAGGAACACTTAAGGCATGTGACAGTTTCTAGGATACTCTGTAAGAACAGCTCAGCTAGTAAAACAGGGACACCAAGTAATTTTATTTAACCTAATTTTTTTCAAGTGTTCCACACAATTCATCCATAACAAAGTCTTAAAGATCAATTTTGTACAAAGCTGCTTGCAAATTTGGGAAGCTACTTGATATTCTTCTCTCTTCTAGATTTAATTCCACTTGGGGCCATACAAGACATACATGATTTTTGAAAGAAGAAAAACATTACTTAATAGGATTTATTCATACAGCAGACAACTATGACCACCTACATTTAGAGAAAAGCTCTAGTTCAGATAACTGGACATAAATCCATATTTAGGCAGAGATCAGTGCAGTTTTCTGAAGGATCCAATAAAATAATCATATTCTGTTTCCAGAAGAATTACTCTAAGCACTCAAACAGAGCAAAGTGCACGCACTGGTTTGAAATAAATCTACATCATATTAACTGAACCGATGGTTATATAATTGGCAAGATCAAGAAAGTAGATGTGAATACCATAAAGAATGCATATAAAGGACTATTTGATTTACAGCTTACCATAACAATGTTAACTCCATTTTAGTAAGGCTATAAACCAAAGCATTTCCGTGGTTACAGTATAGATCAGCACATTCTTTTGGAAGTTGTCTAAGGTGAAAGCACCAGTCTACCAATAACTGTAGAAAAAGTATATATTTTTATTTTTAAAAAACGTTCAAAATCCCAGAACAGCAGATTCATAAAAAAAAAATTGCTTGCAAGTCCCCATTCACTTCACAGGTGTATATAGCATCAACTTACTCCTTGTTTATAAGACTGAGCAAAGGGCACTAAAACAGTACAGGAATATTAACACACTTGAACTACTGCAGGCCAGGGAGGCTAAGGGAAGTTGAAACAAGGTTTTGAATCCCTCCACACAAAAATTCCTCTGTCTTCCAGGCACAGAATGCTGCTGCTGCCTTCACCTGTCACAACCCAACAGAGGTCTGAAATCCCTGAAACTGTTCCTTTAGAAACTTAAAGCATCTTCAATTCAAGGTGTTACTCATTTAGTAAAATTTTCAGCCATGCTGACACTGCTCCTTTAGAGTGGAAGATCAAAACACAACTTGCAACAGTGCTGTTCGAAAAGCCAGGTCAGACCCAAATTGTTCTAATGAACTGACCATGACACGGCTCTCCAGAGCACATCCTGGTCAGTCCTGATGAGCTCTGAGAGTTTAGCATCTCCAAAAGAAACCCAACAGCCCACCCACTCCACTAAGTTGACTGGAAGCACTTCAAGCAACTCTAGCAACTTTCAGTTGCGCTACAATCAAACCACTAAAGCTTCATGCAATGGACATGACACTGTAGCTTTTCAGAAAGTGTTTGTTTCTCCATATTTAACAAAGTCAATTTTTTATTACACCTGCAGAAGAAAATGTGTTCCCTTTGCTCACTAGAAGCATTTGAATTACACTTTGCACAACACTGGTCTACTATGAGACAAAAAGAATATATGAGCTTTAACTTGCTCTCAAGCCTCTAAAGAATCCCTCAGAAACCCATACTGAAGAAGAGCTCACAAAAGCAGTATTCCATAGCTCCTATGGCAGAATTCCCCTCATTGTGGGTGCCAGTTAATGACATGAGCAACTCAGATAAAAATTGAGACTGTGACTCCAGTTTTATGTGTTTGGTCACGCTAAATCTGTAAACAGGCTGGTTAAACTCAAACAACTCTTAATAAAATCCCTGTATTACACACTCCCAACAGACATGAACTGAATTAGATGTTCTATTTTGGTTTAAGCAATTAGTTGCCTCTTTTTTTTAACAGGAAGAAGGGAGAAGAAGCTGTGATATCAGCGTTATTGTCTCTTCCCAGTGCCTGGTCTGCAGAACTTTGGCTCAACTGTAGCTCAGCCTGCTGGATAAAAACCTCTACAGCAGAAACCTAATTCAGAATCACGTATGTTGTGCATGTGATGCAGACACCTTCCTCCTCTTCTCCCCCTACTCAGCTCCTTTTAAGAACATATATAAGAAAGAGATCTCACTGTGCAGTTTTAGGATCACAATAATGATCTCTCAGGGCTATTTATAAACCATGGGTGACAGGTCACATTTTTACACTGGTCTCCCCCTCACTGGCTTAACAATTAAGACCCATATTTAACAAGTCATAGCACACAGATACTTCATAATCATGGAACCGAAACTAGACTTTTTCTCCAGGACTTTTTACTCCATTACCATTTCTTCAACAGTAGGCAGATACATGTTCCAGAAGTAAACTCGTGAAGTCAGCTGCATTAATGGACTATTGTCCAACCTAGATTTCTTTCATGAAGCCATTTAAATTGGAAATATGGAAGTTTAATAACCCTTAGAGGATATTTTTTTTTTTTTGCATTAACTACTGTATGGAATTGCAAATATTGCCAGATTTAAACACCCACTTCCTGTTTATTATTTCTTATTACCAAATCAAGGTACCTGGTAAGTTAACATGTGGAAAAAAGTGTCAGTTCTGAATTTTGTTCCCCTCTGATTTTACTGAACACTGTCTTGTTCCCAGGAAGGGACAATGATGTCTAACATTCCTTATATACACAGTAATTACATTGATTACAAGAATAAGCAGTCCTGCCCTCAGTATTTACACAAGTTTTCAGATGTCACAATTTTCACCACTTCTCTGAATATCTCTGTAGTAATACATTTTTATGGACCTGTATGAAGAGATGGACCCACTGATTTGTACAATGCAATATGATTTATTCAATTATTTTTTCTAATATTCGTCTCCATTCCATTTCCTAAAGAAAGAAATATTTATTAGAACTCAAGTGTTGACCAATTAAAGCAATCACCAATATCAATCCCCTCTTTTTGGATAGTGGCTCCAAACTGACTCGTATTTTCCTCCACTGTGTGCCACCAAGAGATCAGTGGGAATACATACTACTGCTCATTCAAGTAGCCTAACTGGATCTCCCAAGTTTCTTACAGTCGCCTCTTGCCAGTTAGTCAGTCAAATCAGTCCGCCTTCAACTTCTGCTGTTTTTCGCTTTTACTTCTGTTCCTGAAGTTACAGATCTACCATATATGTTAAACTTAGTGGGATGAAAGTTTTATATACTATGGCTCATCAGTGGCACAATTCTTCTCCTCCTGTGGCCTCCAAATTCTCACTTTTCTTTGAGTTAAGCCCTAGTATAATCTTCCAGAAGTTTTCACGTTCTACTTTTGTTTTAATTATGAAGTGCTCAGTAAGTCCTTTCTAAAGAGGTCAGCAAAAAAGCAGGCTAACCTGTAATTCAATATAACAGTTACTGTTCACAACACGAACTCCTGAACATCATTTCATAAACTGTTTGTTCTATCACTTCCAACATTTCATGTTCCAGTAACACTACTGCCCAGTTATAATGACATCAAGCCTCCCTTCCCAAGAGACCATGTGTTATAAAGACAGAGGCAAATTCATCATAGTTTCTCAATAATAACCTAAACTGCTTTCCCTGAGCCTCCAACTGTCTACCATAATCTCCAATCCAGGTTATGCAATGCATAAAGTGATGAAGTAGAGTCACATGTTAGAGTAGGTGCTCATAATCACAACACCCAACTCCAGCTCTAACCTCAATCTTCAGGAAGTCTTTAAAAGTAGCGCCTCCCTCAAGCCACATATTGGCCTTTCTATGCTACAGCTTCCCCTTTGGGGGATGAGACTTTGAAGATGATGCATGGAAATATACATACTAATTCACATTCAGAAAGAGAAAAATAACTGTATGATTTGCATGCGATTACACCAATGGAAAACTGTACAGCAAGTCACATGCAACAGGATCAGATTTTGCTACAACATCCCTGACGGGACTGCAATACCAAATAGTGTGATCACAGACAACTGATTACACAGGGAATCTAGCAAACAGAAAATCACCCCATTAAAATACTCACATATAGATCTTGGTTACAGGTAGCAAGCCTTAAGATAAACAACTGTGGGAAAGTGAATTAAATATGGGAAGATCCTTAACATACACAAGTAATTAAAATATGTATATGCAATCGGGAACATAAACAAATCATTATATATATACAGATTATATATATACACACATCATACATATATGATCTAACAATCACTGATACAGACAAATTTTATAGAGACAAGACTATCTGAGTCATCTGTGAAACACAGCACTGCACACTGAAAATATGTCAACCTTGATTACAGTACTTATGCAATTCTCTGTCTCCAAGAGGCTACTCTATTCACTCAATGCCCTTACAGTTAGAGGGCAAGCCAACAAAGAATCTCACTCTTCCCTGCTTGAGAATATTGCCTCCTTTGTGCAAAACTCTGAACTGGCAATTAAGATATGCTTGAGAAAATAAGATTTTAAAACTATTCTTTGGAAAACAGACTCTATAAGTTACAAACAAGTACATTTGCTCTCCGAAGTGATTATTTCAGCTTACAAGTTTTCTTTTGTGAATCTGAGTTTCTAAACTTTGGCATGAACTTCCTACTGTGTTTGCCATGGTAACCAAGCAGCCTGAGCCTCTACTTGAAATTCTGTTTAACTGTTTAGCATTGAATATTGATCAAGATACATTAACATCCTAATGTACTCCAAAAAGTGAAGCAGCCATTCTCATACTGGAGAACCACCTTATACTACAAACCTTAAAGGATTTTTACTGTTGTTTAAAATGGCAGGGTAGTAGGGAAACTTCATTGCCAAAGATGTGTATAAATAGCTACCAAATAAAGACATGACACTCAGATGTGTGGAAAGGAGTATATTCAATGTATAAGGAGCTACATTAGAACAGCGGAGTCTCTATTTGACACTATCTTCTCTCTTGTGAATGAAGAGTTGGCATTCATGTCAGAAAGGACAATTTGCTCCAAGAGTACATTTGAATGAGAAAGACTGTTTCCTGCATTAAAGCTTGTTCCCTTAGTGAGAAACTGTTCTGTTCCAGTGCAAGAGGGGCCAGGTAACTGGCTAACTCGAAGTTCTAGGATTAACACTAGCAGAGCAAAGCCAAAGCACAGTTGCTTGCTTCTTTTAGTTTCCATTTTGAAGAAAGATCTTTCTTTAAACATTTCTCTCAAACACAGGAATATGAATTAGAAAACATCTGTTCTAAGCACAGAGAATCTTTTCCAATTCCTACAAAACCTACCAAATAACTCAGCATAGTAAAATCTTATATAAAAGTAAGTAAAAAACAGATTAGGAAAACCTGAAAAAAACCCAGGCTTACTACTCATCTTTCGCAGTCTCACTACACAATG
>VZRN01003885.1:1055816-1071898 GCA_013397935.1 Dasyornis broadbenti | reverse complement strand
AAAAAAAAAAGAAAAAAGTGAAGGTTGTCTGGTCACCTCTTTTTCTAATAAATTAATGCAATATAGCATTACCCGATGTTATAGTTAAGAAAAATCTCATCCTTTACTCTGCTCATGGTTATTAAAGATAGGATGAAATAGTTCTGGCCTTCAAAGCCTGCTATATAAATGGAGACTTAGAATACAGAAAACCATCTCCAAGAATACACAAAACACAAAACTCCCTCCTAAAGCTTCCCCACAAAATTACTGAGATACTCCAGCACCCATTTAGTTACCATTAAACATCGCCTGCTCTTTCCATGATATCTGCCAAGTGAGCTGTACATCCATTTTTTCACTGAACATTACTGCCTCCAGCTCCTCAGCCTCTCAGTCATTTCCTCTCCTGATCTGAAAGCCAGTAAAGGTGGCCTCACTGGGTACCACACAGAGAGTTGGATTTGTATCACTAAAACTAAATTTTCTTCACTCTATTCATCTGGCTCAGCCGTAAGAAGCTTCTGGAGGAAATGTTCTGCCTCTTCTTAAAACCTATTCTGTACTTCCCTTACAGTCTGCAGACTATCACACCACAGTATTTTCACTCTGCAGTTCAACTATTAGCAATTGCTTACAGCAGGGCTGGTCAAAGAGCAGGATCCTTCTAAATTAATAGTAAATTTTGCATGATTGGGATTTGTGGGAGATCTGGTAATGTCTCATACATCCAGGGAAGGTTTTGTATTATTTATTCTCTCCCTTCTTTGCTCTCTTCTTCTTTTTAGTGTGACTAAAAGGATATTTAGTAACTGCTTTACTCAGAAAATTAAAATCACACACTTCTTTCTCCAGTTTTACATTAGACACCATTCACTTTTAGTAGCAGGAGTTAAAAATCACCTTCAACACAAGCAACCAGAATTTCATACAATATTACAGCCATCTTCTCAATGTCTAGTACAATGGCCCTAAAGACATTCTTTATTTGATACATCTTTGAATTAAATTTATCTCCTCCAGCCTTCAACAGCTGTATCACAAGCTGGCTCAGCTTGTAATCAACACTACACTCTGGTTATCATCTTTTCAAAGTTTTATTGCTGAAGCAAAAATTTCCTATGTATTTTTTCAATGAATATTCACTTCATCTATGGTTGTGATATCAGCTTGTTTCTCTTTATAAAATAACTCTGATTATGAGCAGTGATGCCTCCCGAAGTTATTATGAGCACCATGTACATGCTCTTGCTTCTCTGTATCAGTGTCACCAATTAAATTATTTCCAAAACCACTCCTAGAAGACCTCAGCTTGAAGGTCTCTTCCCAATGGTTGTCTCAGATATAAAGAACTAAGTTTTTATTCTCTCAACATTTTGTAACAGAATTTCCAAGTTCTAAAATTCCCTCATTTTAAATATTATATAGATCTGAATTTGCCACTTCCTGCAGGGACATGAACTTAGTAAGTTACAACTCTCCCTTACTATCAAAGTGTTACACACTAGAAAAGCTGAGCACCTGAACTTCAAATAAAGCTGCCTACATATATACATTAGACATTAATGTTTTCCCATCACAGGGAGATAATGTTTTACTTTCAGCAAAACAAACCCCTAACACAGAAGCATACAATGTCAGAATTTCAAATCTAAAACTGAACGGGGATTTTTTTTGTTGTTGTTGTGGTGGGGTATGTATTGAATAACACTCCTGCATGTTTTTCTCTATCTGAATACAATCAAGGATAAGCCTTAAGAAAATACCTGCCTGTCACTGAGCCAAAGACAGTCAAAAGGTTTTCAGCAGAAATGTTCACTGTTAGGAATACAGTGAATTAAAAAGTAACTGATTTCAGAGTAGCACAGAGCATTCCATATATTCACAGGCACTAAATAAAGTTCATGTTGGAATACTACTTACAGACTGTCACAAGCTATGTAAAGAACGTATCACCTTCTGTAAAGACTAAAAGCACACATTTTAGTCTCTTCACGTTTGAGGAACTGAGAAAATGTGCTGTAACAATTATCTTTTTCTTTAACTACACATCATAATTAAGTTCTGCAAGGCTTGCTTAATATTTATGCTTAACTATAATTCATTTCCCAATAGTTACAATTTAGCACCTTGTAACAGATTCATAGCTCTGAAGTAAAAAGGTAAAGTTACCTTTCTGATCGCCTTCTTGCTCTCCTTATTCTCCAGTGGATCCCTTTATTTCCTCCTACTCCTACAGTCTAGTCACACTGTTGCCTACACTTATCATCAGTCCTTTCTCACCTGTTTTTAATGCTGAGTAAGGCATGATTCAGATGAGCTTGACAGAGATAAGAATACATGTACTAGATGTAAGAAACAAATTAAAGTAAGGAAAATAAGTATGTAAATACCAAATTGATTCCAAGTAAAACCACACATTCTGGCACAATTCAGCAGCTGTTCTCATTCAGTTCACATACTCAGCTCAGTAAAATTACTTTCATTGGAAAATTGTTTAAATTGGCTCAGCTCTTCAAGCAAAACTGGTTTAAAAAAATCATACCTGTTAAAGCCATACTTATTTAAATAAGAGCTGGCAGACTGCTTTTAGATGGCACCCAAAACATGGAACAAACTGGAAACTTTGCATGACTTAATCGTAGCTTCATCTGTGAGTTGTTCACCTCCTCCCCACTCGCATACACAAGTTACCTGACCTGCTCGACCAGTGTTCTGCTCAGACGGTCACACCTTCAAAGCCATTACTTTCACTTTACCTTTGAATCCTACTTTTTCTTTTGTAAAACACTGGTATGGTTTTGTTACGATACTGGAAAAATGCACTTGTGCAATACATACACACCTATCAACAGCAAACATTGAGGCTGACTGACAAAAGCAGAAACTGCTTTTGTTTTTTCTTTCAAGTGATCATACATCTGAGATATCTTTAAAACACTTAATACAAAACTAAGTGTCCTGTTAAAAAAACAAGACTGCTGTAGCTTCATCACTGAAGTTGTTCACATTTCATTTCCTCTAACTTTAAGAAGATCAAAATATAGTAACACTTAAAAGTTGGCTTTGCGAGTGTGTTCTATGGCAAAAAACCCCAAACATCTGCAGTCCCTTGACAAAACCATAATGTTTTCCAATTTTAAGAGTGAAGCCTAAAGAATATTCCCCTCTTTAAAGGTATTCAGAAGTACTGAAACAAAAAACAAATACAGAGACTTTAAACATCCAAAGAACAAGTAACAAAAAATCTGGCTGATTCAGGGAATCAGCATTACAACTTATCTAAATTGATTTACTTAAAATTTGCAAGCTATTCTATGATTGCCATTATTATTAAATTAGAGCAGGTTTAGTTTCATGTAAAATTGTCAGCAGGTAGAAGTATAAATTCATACTGCATAACAATATATTTAAGATAACTCCATTCATCATACTAATAACATACAAGCAAATAGTTGCAAGTTGAGTTTCCACCAGTATACTGCACTGCTATCTATCTCACGAAGTTTCCCTCATTCCCTTTTCACCTCATAAGAGGAAAAGTTATTTCTTTAGGGAGGAAAAGTTATTTCTTTAGGAAGGAAAAAAAAATAAAAAGGTGAGAGCAGCAAAAGCTGAGGATTATCCGTTGCTATAACAAAACAATGTTTTAGTCCAACAGTGTAAACTCTGTGCTTGTAAGAAAAAAATATCCGCTAAGGAAAGCGGTCTGAATAATTGTACCCTGCATTGCCCCGTTGCTATAGAAACTTACTTCACTGTAGCAGTTAATTGCTAATCAATTTATAATTTTTCATTATAAAGCTCAATAGAAGTCAAATGCAACACTGTCACATCTGTCCAGCGAGTCCAAATTATGTCTCTTCTGGCTACTGCTGGATTTTGCAAGCCCTACAGGAATGCTGGACATTTTTGATACAGTGTTTTTATCAAGCCCGTAATTCCATCATGTTGCAGCACGTTAAGAAAATATTACTAGAACAAAGCCCTAATGACTTTAGTACTAAAAATAAGATGGAGCTGGCTCTTATCCTAAGAGCACCAGAACAGTCCCACAGAAGTTACATGAATAAAATACTGAGCAAATGTATAACCAGTGGTCTAAAACCAGGATGAGGCCCATTGATTTATGCTTCTTGTGGTCACATACAGTAACAAAGAGATGAAATAACATATTTGCTCTAACTGTTGTACTGCAGTTGTTAATTTGCAGTGCATCTTCCTTCTGGGGATGAAGACATTTCATTATAAGCCAGCCCAATAAGGTGAAAAGTGTTGCAAAACAAACATAGGAGCACAGCTACTAGAAAATAATTATCTAGGACCAAATCCTGAACGCAAATATAGTGAACTCTGATTTCCCACCATCTCATGTATACAAGTTCTAGGACATCACCCAGTCCACAAAGAAGAATCCTCCTTCAGAATTTTTAGAACAAAAGGCAATATGTTCCCAATTTCAGCACTAGCTTCCTCAATAAAAGTATTTATTTTAAAGTAACCAAAGTATTAAGATATTTTAAGTAATAATAAGTGTTGGCACTTTCACTGGTATAGATATTATGTGGGAAAAAAACCAACCTTTTGCCTGCTATTAACGATTTTCTTTAAAAATTACCATCAAAGGGCTGAAAATATTCCACATACCAAATGGGCACACAACACTTTTTCTGAGGCTGATTTTTGTCTCAAGCGTAGGAGGGAGTCATCAGACTGCCTATTGTCACCGTCAGACCTCACAGACACAGTGCTGCTGCCCACTGAGGGGCCACTGCCCACACCTCAGGCGTTTTGCTAAAGGTCCTCCCAGGAGACTGTGTGAGAACACACAACACTGCCCAGCTATTAAATCATCCCACCCATTGGTATGGGCATGCTAATGCCAGGAATGCTAGGGATCTCTGCTGTCAAAAATAATCAGGCCTTTAACCACCACTGATGTCACCACACTGTCCAAATCTAAATTCTCCTTTATATCAACTTGCACTGCAAGTGCCACAGCTGCAAGACACCTACTAAGCAGAGGAGATAGAAATGAAGGGTTCTGAAATGAGTGAAGAAAAAGCCCAGCAAAAGTCTTTTCTAGCCTAAGACTGGGCTTCTCCAAGACTTGATCTCACTAGCATTCCCCTTTGGCTCTCTTATGTACACGCAAAGCCTCTAACAGTGTAGGACTAACAAAACACAATACACAAATCAACCAGACCAATGACTGTCCAACATGTTTTTGCAGAAGGTGTGTGGTGTGTTGACCCTGGTTGGGTACCAATACCCACCAAAGACACCCTATCACTCCCTCCCCAACTGGACAGAGGAGTAAACAATATAGTGAAAGGTTCAGGAGTTGAGGACTGGGAGAGATCATTCACCTATTACCGTCATGGGCAAAACAGACTCAACTTGGGGAAATCAACTGCATTTACTACTAACAAAACCAGAGCAGGATAACAAGAAGTAAAAACAAACCTTAAAACTAACTTTTCCCCCTCCCTCTCTTCTTTCCAGCTCTAACTCCTCCCCAGTGGCACAGGGAGACAAGGAATGGGGCTTATGGTCAGTTCACCACACACTGTTCCTGCCACAGCTCAGGGAGAGGAGTCCTTCCTCTGCTCCAGCATGGGGTCATTCCCACAGGATGGAGCTCTCCATGAACCTCTCCTATCTGAGTCCTTCAGGCACAGCCTACTCCAGCATGAGCCTCAAGTCCTACCAGGAACCTGTTCTACATGGGCTCCTCCCTCCACGGGTACACAGGTTCCTGCCAAGAGCCTCCTCCCGTGCAGGCCTCCCACAGGTTCACAGCCTCCTCTCAGGTATCCACCTGCTCTGATGTGGGTCTGCTCCACATGCTGCAGGTGGATCTCTGCATCCCTATGGCCTTCCATGTGCTTCAAGGGCACAGCCTGTCTCACGTGTTTTCACCATGGGCTGCATGGGAATCTCAGCTCTGGCACCTGGAGCACCTCCTGCCCCTCCTTCTGCACTGACCTTGGTGTTTGCAGGGCTGTTCCTCTGACATATTCTCACCTTGCTCTTCTCTGGCCACAAATACATCTGCACAAAAACTTTTCTCTCTTTAAACATATTATCACAGAGGTGTTACTACCACTGCTGATCGGCTCAGGCTTGGCCAGCAGCAGGTCCATACTAGGCTTCTCACAGCAGCTTCTAACTACAAAATCTGAAGCCTCCCAATCTAGAAGCCCCCACAAAATCTGGCAACACAAAGCCAATACAGGGTGTTCCAAGGGAACAGAAATGTTAGAGTGCAGCACTTAGAGCAACTAAGCAAGCTGCCACTGGACTGCTGCAGTAGCTCATTGGTAACAAGTAGTTTGTCATCTAACAACGAGGAAAAGTATAGACCACCTTGAGCACCACTAAAGGCAGCTTAACCCGGGCATTTGTTTGAGTTCTTCAGAACAGTTGTTTGCCCCATCTTTCTGATTTAGAAGTGCTAACACATGCCCACGCTCAACCATCCCAGTTCCATTTGGTGAATTTACAGAGGCAGCATTTTGGCTAAAACACAGAACTACACTTGAACAGTCACTTCCTTGGCACAGAAGCTATTCTGCCAACGCTGTTAGGTCAGAAACGTCATCTGAAACAGCATCTTAAAACTCTGAAGGTGTTAGCAAACAGTACATGACATATAGACAAGTTACTCTGTTCAAGAGACCACAAAATTCCACTGCTGAGGGCAGGAGAGGTCATCCCGTGTGCTAAACTGATGTGAATGTAACCGGACAGTTACCTGTAGAGGGGAGGGAGCATAAGATCACACTGAAGTAACAGCAAGACATTTCTTGAAGTCACCTGTTAGAGCTAATGCTATTAAATAGCAATAATTCTTTAGTCAACACAAGCATCTTCCTTTTACAAGCTGCACCCTGTATATCTGAAAGTCTTCTTTGGGAAAAAACTCCTGGATCAATATATCACACTGAACAGGCAGAGATAAAAAAAAATATTATTTAGTTATTTATAGATAGTAAAGTAATAATTCGAACTGACACAAAATGACAATGCAAAATGGACTGCAAAACAGGTAAGAATTACTGCATTTAGCAGTATATGATATCAAATTTCAACAGTGGTATTGCCTAATCATGCAACTATTCCTGCCCTCATAAAATTCCTGCCCATTTTTTAAAGACAGACCCTCTTGACACCTTAAGCGCAAACAGGTAGCTATTGAAGGTCTCTGGCCCACTCTCTTATTAAAAATGCTAAAGAAAAGCAACCTCGAGAAATATTTTCATTTAAATATAAAGTCTGAAAAAGAAATCCAACTGTTCACTATTCTGTAGGAAAGGCAAAAATCTGATGAAAAATGCACACTAAGCCTTCATCTATGCTTTCACAATACAATATTAAGCTGATGTTAAGAGGTAGTATTTGCCATTCAAACCACTAAAATATGCAAATCCAAACATCTAGACTAGAATTTAAATCTTAGTAGCATGACATAAAAAACAAATAATTGCAAAATTATTTTTCTATAATACTGACAGTTACCAACAGAAAACCAGAAAAATCAAGACAACAAAAAAAAAGTCCTTTACAACTTATGCCAAAATTTCATTTCAATGATAGCTTCAAACTTGTATCACAGTCATGCTCCAATACCCACCTAAAATATCAAGAAAACCTACAAAAAACCTTTGTATAAGTCTTAGAAGAATCATTTAAAAAATCCTTAGAAATAAACTGCCACACTTAAAATAGGATGAGACTACAATTTGTAGGATTCTGTGTTTGTTATGGTTACATTTGTAAGTTAGGAAAAGAAGACATTCATGTGACTCAGATTCACAGAGCTATCCCTGTGACTGTAGCCATGTGCAGACTAAAGTGTCCTTAAGACATTGTTCAAATAGTTTCTTTCACCAGATGTGAATTTTTAACACACAGTTCAATGTATATTGGCACCCATTCTCTCTCCTGTTGTCATTGCTCTTGCTTTCTTTAGCTGAAAAGGAGCATTAAAACCATAAACTCGAGTCCTCTCCAACTTTCACGTGATATTACTCCCCTGAAAAAATATATCTAAAATTCCTGCTAAATAATATTTTTTTTATTACTAAGAAACTAGAGATAATGAAGTTTGTTCATAAAATGCAATGTTTTCTCCCTACACCAGCGTACTCCTAAGCTAAGTTTCTTGCTTAGACTAGTATTTTGTCTAACATAGCACTTCACAATCTCTAGTTGTACAAACTTTACACACTATGAAAACAAAAACTTCTTAATACAGTCACCTTCCAATCCCACATGGAGCAAAACAGTAATCATCAAAAACTATAAATGTAATTTTTTTACCATTACAGTAACATATAAACATTATGATTAACTCATGAAATTAAAAACCGATTTCAGCCGGTAAAGCAAAATTGAAATTAGTTTGCAGAAAGTATCTATTAGAGATCTGTCATTCCATTATGAACAGCTGGACTGAATAATGCATGATAAAATCCCAATGCAACTTTCAACACTGCCACTGGAAAGGTTTCAACTGCAGCAGCTGGTGGTCCTGCCCACAAAGACCATGGGGCTGCATCCACTGCACCAACAGCTGCTCAGCAGGAGCTGAACAGGCAACAGCAGCTGCTTTAAGTTGTAAGGGGCAAGAAATGGGTGGGAGGTAGATGGTCAAAAATGGGCTGCATACTCACTTGGGCCTAACAGTGGGGTGAGGTAAGGAAGGAAAAATACTCTATTTCCCAGAAGGACACAACCGAATATTATTAAAGTATAGCACATTTAATGTTACTGTTTCTTTTCCTTAAGCTTTCTAAGAGGACAGATAATGGAAATATTAGGCACTATTTGCAGTAAATGGCACCACTTTCAAATAGTAATTTGTCCAAGTGTGTCAACTCATAGTCATGACAGCTGGATAGCAAGTGGCCTTTGGGTACACGTCCTTCAAAGAAAGTACTTCAGATGGTTCCCTTTAGCCAGAAAACTACAATAATACTTCAAACTAGGGCACTGAATTTGATTCTAGAATGTCAAACAAGACAATTATGATTGGCAATCCTCTTAGAGGTGGGTCTTGGGAGCGTTTAATTAGAGTTTGAGGCACCTTCAATGTACATTAACTATTAACAGTTAACTATTTAACTGTTTTGCAGACTCCCAGATGCCAATATATAATGCAAACTCCTTGTAATTTAAGCACACAGCACAACACTTTAAAAAATATTCTGACAAAGCTGCCCCATAAAACTCACCACAGGCACAGAAGTGTTTGTTACAAATGATCACTATTTGCATCTGTGAAGCATTATGACTAAGATTTTATCAATCTGCAAAGAATAAGTACCACTATTATTGGCTTTACACTAACTTAAATTTCCCCAACTGATTTCATGTAAGTGCAATATTACCACAAATGCTCTTCAATACAAAACAAAGACCTCCAAAATTGTAACTGCTGTGGCAATTAAAAAAAAAAAAAAAAAAAAAAAATCCAATCACACACACAGAAATTCACTGCCTATAAAACATTGCATCCCAATGTGGGGGTTTGGCCAGCATAGCGCAGCATTCACTGCCAAACATGCCAGCCAAACAGGCAGTCATAGAAAAATGAAGTGTTACCTCAGAGAGCAATCCTTCAGCAAACACAGTGCAAGAGCTTGCTGAAGTCAAATGGTTGTGATATGGGCTTGAAGCACAGACTAGGACAAGAAAAAGCACTACAGACTAATACCACTTCCTACATAAAAGTCATCTTGCAAGCTTTGTCAACCATAGATATTTCATCTTCCTCCAGAGCAAGAAACATTTAACAGTGTAACTGTCATTTTAAAGCAGCTTTTAAATCTTTCCTCTTACTCAAGCCAGTCCTAGCTGCACTATATAAGCCTCATAACAAAATTAAACACTGAACACTACCTACACACCTGTAATCTACATTAACTCTTCACTGTTTCCTTCAGCAGTGTCATTGAAAAAAAGTGTTACTAAAAATTCTACCCTTCAGAAAAGACGACAGAAGTATTTTGTAACATGTCTGTCAGTCGCTAGTAGAGCCCAGCTAGAATTAAGAAACAAAACATCTACCTACATCACAAAACTCGAAGTGGTAAATATATCCATCCATTAAACACCTGAAACAAATTTCCAATAGGCTCTCAAATACCTTCACAACCATAGATGAAGAGGTAAAGTATTACTGATCTGGCCACAATACCTCCATGACACTGGCTAATCCAGTCCAAATATAACAACTATTATCCATAACAGACAGAAGAAAAAAAAAAAAACCTCAAGAAATTAAGGGATTCCTTGAAAAAAAGAAATCTACAACACCCTTTTAAAGAGAGACAAAATAGAGTCACATCCAACACACCTGAGGAACGTGAAACATCAGCAGCAACATCCAATATAACACACGGTTTAAGTTCTATGAGAGATTTTCATTAATGGATGAGAGTACACATCAAATTTGTGAATAACATCAAGACTAGAAGGATTTTTTGCATTATGCAGCACAGAACTGGAAATAAAACCACTCTCTAATAATCTTAATAGTACAGAAGTCAATGAAAATGCTACATGGCATTTATAAACACCAACAAAAATTAAGGCATGTATAAAAATGGAGAAAAACAGCAATATGATAAGAAATAATCCAAGTGAGTCATCACTATAAGCAGGATTCAAAAATGTCAACATTATTCAATATGTTAGCAAGAGTATTAGAAGATAGACACAGCAACAATTCTCCCCTGCTCTGAGCTGAAGTCACAGTGCAAGCACTGGGTCTAGTTTAGGCACCACAAATACAAGACAGCAAAAGCCAACAGAAGAGAGCAATGAAACATTTGGAACTCATGATCTGACAAGAACGGTTTAAAGAGCCAGATTTATTTACCTTAGGAAAACTGAGAGGACAGATTAACAAATTTTTAAATACGTAAAAGCCAAAGGCAATAGTCAACTGTTCTCTATGTCCACAGTAAATAAGTGCATTCAGCCTGGTTTGCTTTCTCGTTTTTTGTCCCTGAACAAGAAGTTCAGTCAGGTAGCGGAGGAAGAAGAATGAGAACTAAAACAAAAAAAAAAGTTATTGAAGGAAACTGTGGAATTCTTGTTACTGCAAATTCAAGAACTGGTCACTAAGACATAGATATACTTCCCCCTGCTTCAGAGCTACTGTATCTTCCAAGATCCTTACAAACTTCAAAATTTTTATAGCTCATATATACTGTTAAAATGTACATTGTTTCAGAGGCCTGATACAGCTTAGTGAACAATTCACATTCCCACCACATCTTGAGAAAACATAATGGTTTTCTCCACAGACCCCAGCTTCCAACCCAGAACTGCCTTGCACTACTCTTCTCAGACCAATATATTAAGCACAGTAACAAATATCACCCATTATCATTCTGTCATTGCAACAAGTTCCCAGGTGAGCAGTCTATAGAATGAAAGTCACCACCAAGGATGACACTGAACTGCGCAACAAATCAAGCCAGACATAAAAAAAGGTAATTTTGAGATCTGCAAAGGAAGGAATCCTATACATCAGTCTTTTTACTGACAAACAAGGACTACCAATATGCCAACACGCAATAAAAGTTGAGATACGAGATTATTTTCATCCTAGTACAAATATAATTTCCAAGACCTGTTCAACATGAACTTAACAAGACAGTCAACAAATTCTGCCCTCCATGCCTCTGTCAACCTGTGCTTATCACCTATGTATGTTTCTAATCCAAGACTACAGCAACATACTGTAATATTCCATAGTTATTAAAAGACTGCTGCTTTAGGCAGCTGCAAGTAAAACACTGAACTAAAGACAAAGCCTCTTCTTGCAATAAAGTGATTTCAAAAAATGAAACAACCAGTATTAAGAAAGTCTGCCACATATTACCAAAGAGTAAGTAGCCAGAATTTAAATACAATGCAAAAGGTTTTACATCAATTAATAAGCTAAACTATACATTCAAATTTCATAACTTGCCAGAATATTACATAAAAATTAGGACTGTACACCATGTTACACTATTGCTAATATGTACTTGTATTGCAGTGACAGTTGCAGTTAATTTGCCCAGAAACTTTTACAACTTATAGAGAATAAAACATCATCACACACCCAACTGCTATAAGGAAAATGCACAAGCTTCCTAGTTGGAAGGGAAAGGGACTAGATAGTTAATGTCAGCAGCAATCTGGAAAGCATTGTCTTGTCAGCTATTCCTAAGGCAAGGAAGATGATATAGCACTCTCCTTTTCCAGCCTAATTAATCAACTAATAAATCATTTTGCAAAGCTAGCCACAAACCATATTTAAGCACTTCAATACTGTCTCATAAACAAAAATCAAGTAACAGCCCTCACTCCTGAATAGGGGCTGCAGGAAAAAGCAACCCACCCAGAGCATCAGAGCATCATAATTTGAAAAATTTTTGAATCATTACATTAGAACCTCACACCATGAGAGGGAAACACCTAAAATAACAGAAAAAAGCTTCCTTTAACACCTGTAACTCTCTTAACCAAAATTAAGTCAACAATCCCTCAGGAACACATAATTCCAAACCTGACTTAAGGCTGAAGTAGAGGCTTTATTTAGGTGAGACTTCATAAGGCATTGGATCCAAGCAGACAGTCCAGGTCACGGAAGGGGGTAGTGCCCTTCCAACCCCTTCCTTGCTGTCATTGTACCTGCTAATAATCAATGCCAAGATGACACCATTCAACTCACCAAATCAAGAGAAAATCTGCCCAGAAAAACTGCAAGTACTTTGCTGCTGGTTTAGCAAGCTGAACTAGCTCAGCCAGAGGTTGAGCACTGCCAAAGACAAGGGAGTAAGCACACTGCCAAGAGGATACATCATTTACAGCTGTCGCTAGATCAGCTGAGTTCATGAAAATTTACCCCTTCTGGTTAATAAGAGATCACTGCGCACATTTAGCCTTAAAGGCAAAGTAAAAGAGGACTGAAAGGGAAAGTCCATTGACATTCAATGCAGTTAAGAAAAATTACACATCTGAAAAGCAACCACATCTCATTCCATTACAGTTTAAATTCTTACTAAACTATAGGTCCATTTCTTTTTTTTTTTTTAGTGGATCCAAAACAGAAAACAGTCATTTTCTGGAAGTCTGCACTGCTTTATGAACACAAAGAGAGCTGCAAAGTCTCTGGATGTCTGATCGAACTTCTCTACCAAGTGTCTTGGAAGAATGATCAAGGTTACCTGGAAACATTTTTCTTTACATAAGTTAAATCTCCTAAGACAACACACACATCAGCAGTTCACGTAAAAAGATGACTTACAAGCCAGACATGGCAGACACAATGCATTTAGTATTTAAGGGAAACTAAAAGAAGAAAGATTAGCATTACTGATGTCAAGAAATATCCTTTCAAGTGGTATCTTTGACTCAATATTACACTATTTATTCTTAAGGGTCATCTGTGGCTTAAGTGTTACTCTTCCTTAATGTGTACTGATCTGCAATGGATTACTGATGCAAGAATTATCGCAGTACCTAATAGACACAGTCACTTAAAGTCCTGGTCAACTTTCACACATTTTAGGAAAAATATAGCATTTTCCCACCATGAAAAGAAGTCTTAAACTGAAAAAGAAAAAACTTAAAAGACAAAATCACAGTTAGCTGATATATTCACACAGCACAGCTTCATTAAATTCGACTCAATACTCTGATTTAGCCAGAATGAAAATCATGATCTTAAAGTAATCAGGGAAATTTTTTAAAGGGATACTTAAACAATTATGAACTAACAATCAGAACTGATGTTATCAGCATCTGTATTAAGCAGAGAAGCACAAATAGGTTGGTCTTGAACAGACCAAGTCCCTTTACCCATCCTGCCCCCAGGAACAGAAAGGAACACAGAATGTGATAGTTTGCCCAGTTTAAGGCCGAATTACATCCTGTCCATTTAGGTAACAATAGGTCTCTTCCCTTTATGATAGCCACAAGACAGAACTTTTGATTCTAAAAGTTCACATGATCAGTCGACAGACTGTCAGCCTGTTCCTGTTTCACTTTCATACACAGACAAAACAGTTACTTCTGAATGAAGTTTCAAAATAAATTCCCAAGCAGCATGTACTGCAGATTTAAGACAATCTTCCCATTCTCATTTAAAGCATTTTCCTTAGAGTGAGTCAATCTATTTCAGCTCTTTCGTTAGGTTCACTTTACTAATGTATCACACATATAAAATATACAGTATTATTTCAGATTGTTAACACTGTAAAAAGGCATTGAGATGTATTCTGTCCTAATAATGTGTATGTTTTACTCTATTCAGAGAAAAAGCATTTCAGACTGTAACAGGTATAAATGCCTCAGAGCACACGAATTCACAAACTCCAATTTCTCAGTTACTGTATATCATATCAGTAGCGTTTAGCATCTAAAAACTATCCAAATACTCAGCTTAAGGAGATTTTTGTACTTTGATATAATTATTCTGTTCCTTATTTTCAATGAAGTTCTAGGCTTTAGATTTTTATTTTTCAGAAGTGTGGCAAGAGATGACTAAGAGAACTTGCAAGAATCACATGTACCATTACTAAACTACATAAAGGCCTTCTCTGTGAGCTAAGTGAGAGAACTCTGCAGCTACTTTGCATGGAAAAAACAAACACAGCAGAGCCCAAACATGACAATAATTCAGGATATAGATTTTCAGAGATGCTGCTCCTCAGGATACCTTGTAAAGATAGGAACTGCTTGTAAATAGCAAATATTGTTTGATAGTAAATACTCCTTGTATACATTATTTGAAACATAACTAGATTATTAAAATTCAATAAAGGGTGAAACTAGAATACACACAGACACACTTTTCCAAATAATTATACGGGACATATCAGATCTATTAAGTCACAGTCAACAAAAAATCACGTAGACTTTAAACTCCTGCTAGTGCTGACATTTTATACAAAGGAGGAGTGCTCGGGGCACTAGCTTAGGACACAGCAGATTCAAGTAGAATTCCTTGCTCATCCACGAGCTTCCTGCACAGCCTTGTATGAGTCTCTAGCTCTCTGTGCCCTCATCCCATGTTGAATAATGGGCTAAGAGCAGGAAGATTTTTAAAGTACTCACATGATGGCAGCTGAAGCCCAAGTATGTGAAATAACAAATACCCACTTTTTGAAACAAAACAGAAAGCTGACATTCATTATATCTGTATTTACATCTACTGGGAGTGACACGCGTTCACCTGGCATGACAAATTCTGAATTATTCTCTGAATCCCGTAAAATCAAACATTTGTTTATAAATATGATGACCTCAGAGACCAAATGCATGTACTGTCCTGCATCCAGTAATGACAGGTAAGGAGTCTCTCTCTCAAGTAAATCAATCTTTCTTTCTTTCCTTCTCGCCTGCAAAGGCAACTTTCTCTCTATTAACTATCTGATATTTAAGACTCATCTCATTGCACCGCTCCCATTTAGAAAAAATCCTAAAATCAACCCACACTTCTAAGCCACAACAAAGGCCTAAAATTGCAGTGAATGCTTTACCCATGCAGCCAAAGCTAGAAAGATCCTGGAAGCAGGGATTTGACACCACCATAATCACAACAGGCATTAGTGTGTCCAGCAAATTCTGACCTGAAGCAGCAGGTGAAGGAGGCCCAGGGAGGGAAAGCCAACCCTCATTCCCGCACGACAAGGAGGGCCCAAACGATCGCATCCCTGCACAGGGCCCGCACACACAACTCCCGTCGATGACACCGTATCTGGAGCAGCCGCGAGCACGGACCCGGCGCCGATGCTCTCACACCGCCCTCGGCCCAGGCCTGCGCTCCCCCTCCCCAGCCACTACCTGGTTAATTGGGAGATCGGCTGGATCCGAGGAGCTGCCGGCCCCACAACCGCGGGGAGTGGGGACAGCGAGGGAGGGGCGGCCCGGCGAGGCGGCCTCTGTCCCCCGCCCCCGGCGCGGCCCCGCGGCCCTGGGGCTCCCGTACCCCGGCGGGCGGGCGGCGCGGAGCCCCCGCCACTCCCCGCCCCATCCCGGCGGGGGAGCCCCGGTACCTTGCGGACCCCCTTGTAGATGTAGAAGTAGAGCTCCCG
>VZRN01003885.1:1036116-1055483 GCA_013397935.1 Dasyornis broadbenti | reverse complement strand
GGGACTGGAGTGGGGCACTGGGTTCCACCTCCCTGCGCCAGCAGGGTCATCCAGGAGTAACGGATGCATTTAGAGGGCTCTGGGATATCTCCAGCGAGGGTCCTCTCGGGGCAACCTGTTCCAGTGCACGGTCACTGCACAGTAAAGAAGTTCTTCCTCATGTTCAGGTGGAATTTCCCGTGCATCAGTGTCTGCCCGTTGCCTCTTGTCCTATTGCTTGGCACCACCGACGAGATCCTGGCTCCATCCTCTGACACGCCTCCTTTAGATATTTGTACTCATTGATGAGCTCCCCTCTCAGTCAGCTTTTCTCGAGGCTGAACAGGCCGAGCTCCCTCAGCCTTTCCTCACAAGAGAGATGCTCCAGTCCTTTAATCATTTTTGTAGCTCTCCGCTGGATCCATTCTGGGAGCTCCATGTCCCTTTCATACTGCAGAGCCCAGAACTGGACACAGCACTGCAGATGTGGCACCAGCAGGGTCACCACACCAACATGGTGGCTCCACAGGGTGGCCGCTCTGGGGGATGAGGGAGAACAGAACAAGGGGGTTGTGAGCAGGGGTTTTGTGTGCCCACAGGGACCTGCCACCTCAGGATGTGGGCGTCTGCCCCAGCACAGCATGATGTGAGGTGGTCCCTGCTGCTGGAGGTGCCAAATCACAGCCAGGAGGTGTCCATGTGCATTGGACAGCACCGTTTTTGGGACAATGGCTCCCAGGTGAGCCATCATGGGGCCGTCACAGTGAAGCATCATCACCCTGGCCACCTCCATTGACTCGTTTGCCATGGCCTTGCTTTGCCCGCAGGGTACTGCTGGCACCTGGAAGCCTGGTGAGGTGGGGCTGTGGACCCTGCTGTGAGAGTCCATCAGTTTAGGGACAGCAAATCCAGGTGTGCAGCTGTACTTCGACACTTCATGCCAAGCTTTTGCTGCCCCTGATGGGGATGGTACCTCCATCCCTCCAGCTCTGCACCAGCCTCCAACCTGCTGCAGGCAGAGCCAGACCTGGGAGTTGGCCTGAGGTCTGAACCTGAAAAACTGGTTGTCGGATCACTCACCTCATTGTTCTCATCATCCAGCTGTGTTGCATGGTGAACCAGATCAATGTTAGGTGGAGGTGGCACACGGTTGGGAAGGATTGTATTCACTGGGCAGAGAGGCAAGACTTTTTTTTTCTGACAGCAGTTTCAGCTTTAAGAGTTTGTCTGACTACAGCCTCATGACTGACTCAAACTGATCTAAGACTGATCTCCAGCTGTGAACAAAGTCTTTGACCCCTCCTCTACAGGTATTTCAATTGCCTGTCTTGCATCAGTTCTAGTAATCATGCAACCAAAGGGTGAGTCAGATTCACCTGAAAATTAACACACACACAGAAATTATGAGTTCTCAGGTAAGCAAAATGTTTATCAGCAACCAGGTTGATCCAACTCACCACAGAATCGCTGGAGCCAAAATAAGAAAGAAGTTGGGAATGTGCAGTTAGAGGAAGATAAGCAGCACAGTTAGATCATCTTATGTTAACAATCAAAAACACATTTTCAAGGTATAGTTTCCTGCTCTAGCTGTGTGGCTCTAATGTGGCTGCTACCAAAGGCAATATCCTGTTCTTTTTTTTATGGACTTTGACTATCTGCTGCTATTCCTTCCTTTACCAGCAGCAGTGACTTCATGAGGAGCCATTTCTGAAAGATAAATGGATAGAGAATTAAACTCCTTGCAAATGTGAAATGAATAGGGTTAAACAAAAAACACCAACTGCATAAGGGAGGGGACAGGAATGGACAGCAGAACCAGAGGGAAGCAGGACCTTCCTTCTTTCCATTAGATCAGCTCAACTGAAGAAGTCCACTCAGACTGCAGGGAGTTAAAGGGATTTAGTTTCAAGTCAATTTAGTTCAAAGCGATTTTGTTTGTAGCTGAATACTGTCTTGCTTCTGACCATCCAAATACTAGTAGAAGGTAGCTAAAAGACATGAAACCAATGATCTCCAGAACAGAGTATGTATCTGAGTGAATATCTGAACAAGTATAGATAATTAGACTTCTAAAAGGCCAGGTATTGAAGATTTGCTTGAAATTCTTAAGATAAAGCAAATCAATAATGACCAATAGATCTTGTCAGCTTATCAGCCAGCCCTGCCAGATGGTATTGATGACCTCCTAAAAGCAAGCACATAAAGTAGGTAAGCAGACCTGCAATTTTTTTTTTAGCCATCTCAAAAGTGATTGTTTCACACAGAAATTTCATTAATGGACTTCCAGAGAGAAGGTTAGAATATTTTCAGACACCAAAAAAAGAGCAGGAAGAGCAAAGATCTCTGAATAGTAATATTCAAAACAGATAAGGATGTAACAACAACAACAACAACAACAAATTTAAAGAAAAAAGAAGTGTTGCTCCAAGCAGGCGTACTCAGTATGTCTTATTCATTAACCACTGACAGCATTGGATAGATCACTTTGAAGAAGAAAGCAGGCAGCTTTGGTAGGGTGACTGTGTGGAATGCAAATCGCACTGAAACCACAGCAGGCCATCTGTCACTGATGGAATGAGTATGATCCAAAGAATAAAAAAAGTTAACAAGTACCTGGTTATCAGCAGTACATGATGGTGCAGAAAGTCAAAGAATTGATGTAGTGTATAATATTTACAAGAAACATCAATAAAAGCTGCTGAGAGATTCCACGGAGAATCCAAGACAAATATTCATTTGAAAAACACAGCTGCAAATCACAAGAACACTATTGTACAGCCCCATCAACAATGCTCATCAAATTCTAGGGGAAAAAGAGATTACAGAGATAAGTCTTATGAAAAAGTTCCCTGTACCACTTGTAAATTCTTCTGTTTCAAGCTAATCAAGGATGATAGTTCCGAAACGATCCCATGAGGACATCCCAGATGAGTTGTTCTGTATGCACCACACAACCAATAAACTGAAGTCAGTCACAATCACTGCTGTATTGTGCCTTTATTTTTTGCAAATTGTTTTGGCAAATTAGAAAACAGACATAAGCAAAATTCACTAACAGTAATAAAACAGTGTGGTCTTTTGGGATTGCCTTATGCAAGGCATAAATTGGTCCTGCAACTTTTCAGAATGTAATATTAATAGTGCTTTTACTGGACATGAGGAAACTGCAATCCAAGTACAGTTATGAACAAAACTTTCCCGTGCTTGAATTTGAATGCCATCTGTTACTTCCCAGAAAGTGCAACAACTGGTATTAGTGATGCTTTTACCAGCTTTTCTGAGACAGAAAAAAAAGAGGATGGTGATTACATCCATACTCCATATCAGGCAAACTATCTATTCTAGCATACACTGCCTGCAGATTATGCAGGAAATCAGGAGAGCATCTCTGCACTGTCTGTCAACTATAACAGGTCTGTCGAGTCTTTCTGGGACTTCTGATGCCCAAACCAATTTAGGCATTTAGTGTGTGACTGGCTTAAGAGTCAAGAGAGTCAAAAGTTCTGCAATGTGTCAAATTTTAGCAACTTTTGAATGTGTGTGAGTTACTAACAGAGGTACACAGACATGTAAGCAACACATCTGAACTAGGCAAAAGATTGGTGCTGATGAGAGGGTGGCATGCAAGTTCCACTTATTATGGGGAGAAGAAAAAGAACGGCAGTGTTGGAAACACATTTCCAAGTACTTACATGGTCTTACATTTCACTTGCTTTCATCATGAGAAAATATTGTTTCTGGCATAGTTTCATAGCTCCTTATTTGCATTAGGAATCCCTTCTTAACCACTGCATACATTTAACATTAAATACATGAGGTAAGGCATTATGTATTACAAAGTGAAAGGGTGTTATCAAGGAAGTCTCTGCTCTCATAGAACACACTACATGTTGTTTGTAATCACATCCCTCCACAAGAGGAGCAAGAGCATGTGAAACATTTTGCTTTTGTAGTTGGGGGGTTACTTGCTGAAAAACAAGTGGATATTCTTAAGAACAGACATTTGGATTAAAGAAGGCAAGGTAAAATAAGTCTGCTTTGCAGTTGGGATTGGATGACGGTGAACTCTGTTTTGTCTTTGGAAAACTTCATTCTGCTGTTTGCAATCAGCTCTCTGTGAGTTGTCTCCTGAAAAAACTACCTTGCCTCCATAGCCAAGAGTGCTGTGCTTGTCAACAACAGTTATTATCTTGAGGCCGTAATTGTCCTGGAAATTATGTTCTCTGAAGATAAGACTGAGATAACAAATTTAATTTAAATTCTATGGAAAGCCGGAGAGATTGGTTTGATATACCTACAAATAGTTGTGTGTCTAAGATGTGCTACAACATCATGTACTTCTCAAACTCCCTAAATATGGAAGACATATTATCCATACATACAGTACTGCTGTAATCAGCTGAGGAGCGGCAACCTATGAATAAATAAGGTCTGATTGTTGGCCAGCCACAATGACTCAGTCTCTCACAAAACTGGGATTTCTAGACAGTGTTGCAGTGTGAGAATGTAGTGCCATTGAGAAAGCCAGGAACAACTCTAAAGTGTGGTCTGCGATAGACTCTTGAATTTTTGTAACTTAAGAAACAATAGATTCAGCAAATATGTGTTTCAAAATTATTTTCTCTTTCATCAGAACTGGCTATTTCACTCAGCTGGTTTTCATTGGGAAGCCTGTGGTTATTAAGTGATGATAATGGTTATTGATGGGTGTTGCAGGTCAGCCAAGCAACCTGCATTTGGTGTGAGCAACAGCGAGTTAACAGTCACCCATGCAAGAAAAGTGGTTGCCAGTGCATGATTTAGGAGTCCCTAAGTAGAACAAGAAACAAGGAAAACTGAGAAAGGTGTCCTTGGAAAGAATAGATTGTAACAGCCAAGAAAAGGGAAGCCTTACCAGCCGAAAAAAACCCCAAAAAACTGACCAGATTCAAGAGCCTCTGAACACTTTGCACTTAAGACAGGTATGTGCATGTATATCTTAAGTTTGTCCTGGGCTCTTTGGTCTCCCCCAGGTCATCTACCTGGCTGATGGTGAGATCTTTCTCTGTTGCTTTGGTGTATTACTCAAAGAGGAACTAAAAATTTGTTAGCACATTGTTCATTCCCTTATCACCTTTCTCACATCTCAAAGGTTGCAGAGAGCTTCAGAAAGAATATGGCTGTCTGCTTTCTGACCAGTCATAGGAAGAGATTCTCCATCAGTGTCATAAGCATAATTTCATTTCCATGGATAGAATGACTGTCTCCAAATTGTTTTAGATGAAGCACTGAAGGTTTAGATAAATGATTGTCTAATGGGAATTTTTATGAGCTTTTCCATAAGCATGGGAGCTCTGGATACTGCATAGCACTGACTGTTCATTCAGCACTGGTTGAAGCATTGCACATTTAAAGAAAGGAGAGCTTATTTCCCTGAATTATGTGCTGGCTCCATTCTGGTCATCATTATGTGCTGGCTTCATTATGGTCATGTGGTCATGATCATAATGAAGCCACGATTTTCATTTGCAAATCAAGAAGGGCATAAGTTAAATTTACAAGGCTTTGCCATCCATCTGGTGTCCAGAACTTACTCATATATAGGAAGTGGAAGATTATGTGTAACTTTTCAGACAAAACTTCCCAATACAGTTTTTTCCATCAAAGTGGGATAGTTTTTTTATGGTAGGGGTTTTGTCATCTGCGAGACAGATTGGCTGAAGAGAAAGGGTATTTATTATTATGACATGTATTCTTACATCATTACCATATGTACCTTATAATTTCACACACAACATTTAATTCATCATAAAAAATTATCATTACTCAGGCTTTCAGCAGCCTAAGTGCCTGTCTAAATGGAAGTCTGACTTTCTCCATGCCTAATGAAACTTGGTGAGTTTCTCTCAACTCTCTTGCTGCATACATAAAGCAAGGGATGGTATTAGTAAAGAAAAATGTGGTTTAAAACATTACCTGTGTAGAGTAGGCTCTTGGCTCCCTGCTTTTCTGGTTTATCTGAAACTGTCATCGTGATGTAGCTCATACAATATTGTTCTTATGTAACATGCACTTAGCAGTAATCATGTAATCAAGTATGCACATTCCCGTGACATTCCTTGTCTTTAGCCTCCATCTTTCTAAGACGGTGTGCTAGGTATAACAAGATGTGTGTTATTTTCCAATAGCCGCTCTGTTGGTTGAGCTAAATCCCACCTGCAGTCTATTTGTTCACTGTCATTTTTCTTTTCATGAGTAGGTATAACAAGCTAAAATCAAATATAGGGCAGATGTGTACTAAATCTTCATGTATTTTCATCCTTTTTGAGAGTAAAAATGATAGAATTGCTTCTTATAGGCATGGTAAAATACAAAGAGCACCAGTCTGACATCTTTCATAGCCAATTACTTTCAATTTTCAAATATTAAGTTCCTGATTCAGTGATTTGACACAGATGAGGACATTTAATAGATGCAGTGGCATACAGGTATTTCCTTTTTTTTTTTAATCAGTTAACTGAAACTTTACTGTGATGTCTAAATAAGTTCAGAGTCTACAGGAAAACAAATCTGGGGTACGGACTTATGTGGCAGGATCAGTCTTTGTATCAGTGTGCCACAGGAAAAGGTAAAGCTGTACATATTTATAAACAAACTGATTTTTACACCCTTCGCTTGTATTTTTATTTAAACATAGATAAAAGCATAATAATTAGGAATTGATCTCAACATAAACCTTCAATTTTTATACATGTGGTTTTATAGTTGTTTAGAGTTTTAAAAAATTTTAAAACAAGCAAGCCTGACCCAACCTGCAGATTTCCTGAGACAGCTATTGGTTTGTGGGGTCAGAGAGAATGGCTGAGTAGCTAAACATACAATTCATGGAAAACTAATATAACAAAGTAGGTATTAAAAATAATGGACTCATTGAAGGGGTTAACTTAAAAAAAAAAAAAAAAAAACTTTTATAGGGTTAAAACTTCTAAGTAATATAGATTGCTCTCTATACGCATCTCTGTATATCTGTTCAGTATGACTCCTATATAGAATATTTATATTTGCTGTATTAGCCCCATCTGGTGAATTCTAACAGCATTGCAAACTGGACAGACCTGATGCTGCAGTCTCATGTCCCAGCTCTTAAGTCGTAGGGCTTGTACAGTCCCATATTCCTCCCTTTGCCCACTGCAGCAACAGCACAAACACCCAGGAGGAATCCTCATTAGCACGGCAGTAACACGGTTCATGAGCTTCTCTTTCGCTTTAATGGATTAATCTCACAAGTCAGGGTATTACTCCCTTCATTTGAATCCAGAAACACGCACAGCCCATCGGTGCACTTTAGTCACCCCCATTCACAAGCAGAGATATGTTCCGTTTCTGTTTCTAGGTGCAGTCTGAGCTGGGGCCACATGTGCCAGGGCTGAAACAGCTGCTCCTACAGAGACTTTACCGTTAAGTGTTTTTCTGGGAGGGCTGTGGTGCAGTTTATGTAATTGCAAAGTGATGTCACCTGTTGGTGGATACAGTAATGGGCAACCTGATCCAGGTGGCCCTGCAAGAGCAGAGAGAGATGAAAGGACCTCTGGAGGTTCCTTCCAACCTCAAACACTCTGTGAGTCTGTAAGTTTACCCTTAACGTGATCATTAATATTTGTGCAATATCAATATAAATCAACACTATTTTGAGTAAGCAGCATCTTACTTACCTTCTGTAAGAATAAATTTTTATAAAAACTCTTCTGAAGTGTAGGACCATGATGTTAGCTTCTAAACAAGAAATGAGGAGGCTGCTTGTTTCTAGTACATGGGTTAGCAAACCCAGTCAGCCTTTGATATATGGTGGGTCAGAATAAGACTCTCTACATGGCTGTCTTGATTTGCTCCATGTCTAAGGAGTCTTGCTCAGTTTCTCTCTATTCTCTTTCTCCTGCTGCATGTGTAAACCAAGGGATGGGCTGTTTGGTTTTTCGTTTGTTTGGTTTGGTTTTTTTGGTGGTTTTTTGTTTCTGTAGGTGTTTGGGGGGGGGGGAGGTGTTTTTTTGTTTTGGGGCCTTTTTGGTGTTTGTTTGTTTGGTTTTATGTTTGGTTTTTGGTTTTCTGTGTGGCTTCAAGGTTGCCTACATAAATTCTGCAGAAAGATGAGTGATGACAGTGATTCTTTTACTGCCAGACTTAGCTGATGAAGATTAGTTGCTCTTCTAATGTAAGTTGAAATGTGGCTACAGTATGTTTCTTTCCATCACTTCCCTTCAGAAAATTCAAACATAATCTCATCATAATATTTCTAGTCAGTTTAAATTATAATTTATTCTGTTTCTTGTCTACTTTCCTTCCCACAGCTGTGACAGGAGAGAACTGGGGCAAAATAAAAACAGCCAGTAGCCAGACACAAGGACCTTGTGATCTTTTCTCGTAAGAGGTGAATAAAGGGGGTTGTTTAGGCATGACTTAAATAGGAACACGAAATAAGAGCCTATCTTAATGAGGAAATCTACATCCCTAGGTGGTTTCAGACTTGGTTTCAGACTATTAAATGATCAACAAAAGGGAATTTATGCTATAATGTATCCCTTCAATAAAATGTGTTTCCTTGCAGTGTTATTCTGAATTGAAGGGCCTATAAACAAAACTGTATTAGTCTCATTATTATACCAACTAAGCCAATGTCTCTCACTCCCCCTGAGAAATTTCAAGCTTATTTTTAAACTAAAGAGTTACCTCAGACTATTCCTGTTGAGGCTGTGTTTCAGTTAAAGGAGAGTGAAAATCTCGTGTTTATTATTTTATCATAACTGCAAAATTTTATCTCTGGGATGTCCCAGAATGTATAAGGGATATTAATTTGTGATAATCAAATCCTGTGATGACTTTTCTTTATAATACAATCTAACATGAGTATATTAAAAAGCCTACTGATTTGATTAAATGATTATTCATTCTGTATTATCTTCATCGTAAGTAAGAAACCAGAGAGAAGTGAAAAATCTAAAATGTATACTGAGATATTAATGATACACTTGAAACAATAATTAAATTTCTGTGCCTGTGCTCTCAAGACAAATTTTTTTTTTTTTTCAGTTTAAAAACACATGTGCCAGTGTCAAGTTTATGCGTGGGTGTACACACAGTGAGGTTTCAACTCTGTGCATCCTTGTTAACACTGGATCAGTGTAAACTGAAGATCAGCCCATGGATGAAGAGGAGAAGACTCTTGCCTTCCAGGCTGAAATAGTTGCTTATCAACACTTCCTATTCCAGCAAGGAAAGCTTTCTGAGGGGGGCAGTTAGCAAATCACTGGTTGCAAGTAATCTGGCTATTAACATGACTCAGCCAGTAAAACACTGCCTGGATTCTTAAGTGTAGCCTGAGAATGCTCAAGCCTTCTGTTGTGATCCCTGGACAGAATGAGACTTGAGGCTGTGAATGATCCAAATAAGCTGGATTCTGGGAATGATGGGCCTGACAAGCACAACTGCATTCTGACCATCATGGATTCAGGCACAGGATAACCAAAGCTCATCCCATGACTACTGCAAGGTCCAACAGTGGAGCTTCTATAGAAACACTGCTTGTGCTGGTGTCTCTGGGAATGGTCAGTTTGGGGTCAGCTTCTTCTCTGCCTCCCTGGTTGCAAATGTGATGGTCACAAAGCAAGGACAGGCAGTAGGAATGTCACCTTCATTCCACGCTTCTTGCTGTCATTGATAACGGTAAATGTTTGTGCACAGAATTTACTGTTCTCTGTCACATGGCTAGTGGGAGTCAAGTGAACATTCTGCAGAACAGAGTGGGAGCACAGGTGCACAATCTGATGGCACAGGATCTCTACATTTAGCAGCAAATTTGCCTGACTGGGTAATAACCAGTGACTGAACTTTGTGTAACAGCGAATGAATGTGCATCACACAATACAGCACTACTGCTGTGTTTCATTTCTAGTATGTGTTACATTTAAAGAGAAAGGTCAAACTTAATGAATTTCTGCATTATAGACTCCCTCTTGCAGTTCATATAGTGTATTGCTGTGCTTCATGAGGGTTTTGAAAACTGGGGGAAATACACATTGAAATGGTGTATTGCTTTAGTCGTTGCATTTGTTGGAGCACAGAACAGGTATAAAACACCAGCTCAGCATTATCAGGTAGTCAGTGATGATTAAGAATTTATTACCATTATATTAACTCTTAATTTCAGAAAAAGGTTGCTAACCATCCATTTGTGCTGTCACTAAAACTCACATATTTCATTCACGGGGAAACCACATCACTGTAAAACAAAGATTATCCTCTATCTGAAGGAAGACCAAAGAGAATACTTGGGAAAAAGGCAAATCAAAGAAATTGTGAAGAAGCATTCTCCATTCATCAGCTATCCAATTACACTCTTTGTAAATGCCTTGTTTGAGATGCTAATTGTACATGCTTTGAAACCCTAGTTGCATACCTAATGTCCTTGCGTCATTCCCAGATGTTACTAGTACAACACTAACTAAGCTGTCTCTGTACTGCCAGAATTCACATTTACAAGAAGGACTCTATATGGTGTGGTAATTTCTTGGTTTGCCTTTCCTAATGAGCTCTGAAACATTACTGCCTATGTAGGACACAGTTATACCATCTATCAGTCTAGCTGCTGAGCTGTTCATTAACCAGCCCAGAGGAAGTCTTACAAAAGTAACATTTATCTTAGTGAATTTAGTAAGACACAGTTTGTGCTTTTGTTAAAATCTGGACTACTTGACAATGAAAATACGTGCTTGTAGCGGAAGATCCTAATTATGCAGGTGAAGCAATAAACTCTGATTATGCATTTTATATTGATAGATTCTAGAGTTGTACTTTTGGGGCTGAAGAAATCTCCTGATATATTTAGATATGCCTCTGAAAGAGGTCTGGTTGGCAGTGACTAACTAGTAATTCTGGTTTTTAAGCCAGAATTATTATGGCTCTAGTTCCAAAAGTGAGAACAGATGAGCAGAAGGCAATTTGGAAAGGTACTTTGAATGCCAGGTGCATCAGTATTATTTCATGAATTAATTCTACAAAACTGCAAAGCAGGGTTGGAAATACTTCTCATATGACTTATAATTATGTTTATTCATACAAAACCAGGGACATGCAGGGAAGTTCATCAAGATGGAAATAACATGCAAATTAAATAATATAATAGGAATGTGACTGCAGAGGTTTCTAGAAAAAGAATGGACCCCTGTAATTTTCTGTCTTGAACTACTAAGGAGAAGGAAGCCAAGCCATCATGGTTATTTTTGGTATAAATTCAGAACTATATTTCTGTCAGCTGTAACAAACTTGAACAGTTCTGTAGAACCACAGCTAAGAGAGAGATTTCATTTTGAACAAATGGTCTGAGGAAACACAGTTTGAGGTATGTCATTAGAAGGAGCAGCTATGCCCTGAGGAAGAAAAGCTGAAAAATCCCTTCTTTTACTATCCCAATCTTTAAATGCCCCTTCCTACAACTTAGCTTTGTAGATCTTCTGTGAAGGACAGCCAAAACAAGACACAGAAAATGTATTCTGTCATATTTTTTTAATAGTTTTATTTTATAATAAAGAACTTTACTGGTTAGAGTGAATTTGCTGATTTTATTTTAAACACTAGACATTTAAAAAGTAACTTGAATTTGACAAAATAAAAGTACTTTCACTCTTCCAGATATATCTAATCCACATAAAGCACAGATGAAGAAATCCTGGGCTGTCAGCATCTGAAACAGTTTTAAGTTTGTCAATCACAAGAGTCATTGCAACTCCCACAGTGCTGAAAGACCCATTCTGGAGGGGTTTTCTTCCTTGTTTTGTTTTGTCAGTGATGTGGGGGAAAAGGCAGATGTATCTCCTGGCAAGTGTTAACCAGAACCCTTCTGGGTAAGAAATAACCTGGTGACTTCTAGTAACTGCGGTCTGTCCTACTTTCACAGTGCAGAGCAGCTGCATTATACTGACCAGCATATTAACTGGCTAAGAATACCCTCGGCTCAGCTGACTGCAAAGCAGGATTTTAGCATAAAGAGCCAAGTTACATCAGAAGATTTGCCTCAGTATGGCAGGAAGCATCTCCTTGAAAGAGATGAAAACTGATTTTCCCTCTAACGCACTATGCCTGGTTCCTGTAGCCCACAGATAAATTTGTAATGATTAATCAAGTACTTACACAGCTCTTGACAAAATTTCTCAAAGTACCTACTCACAATCAGCTTTAATCAGAATATCTTAGTGCTACTATTCTTTTTTTTTCTGCAGTCCTTTTTGGAGAGGAAGCTAGGATTCAGAGTTCTGGTTTTTCACAAGAAAAAAATCTTTTGATCTGTCTGACACAGCAAGAAAATAACATTAAACCATGTCTAAGCAGAGTGTTCATCACAGATAGCTGCTAAGCATTAATCTGTGATTATTTGAAAGCACTTCATAATTTTAGTACCTTGTTTTTTATCCCAACAATATCTCGCTAACAAAATGAAAGTACTGTCTAGAATATGAAAACCAAAAAGAGTGTACCCGGAATATATGGCCAAATTTAAATTAATTTTGTCCTTTTTTACAAGTATAGAGTGTCAAATTAATTATAGAGTGTTTGAAATACTAGAAAGAATCAACTTGATGGACATCTATTTTAAAGGCTCACAATCTCCTAACCTGAAAAATATGGATCCCGAGCTTGCAGATTTTTTAAATTTCTGTGACTGCCGAGACCTTTGTTGAAACATGCTTCATGATGAAATTTGAAACGTTTAGGTGTGTACCAGGCTCATAGTATAGCAGAGCATATATTGAATTCTGAATAGCTGACTTCAAATATTTTTTTCACAGATATTGCAGCAGAGCACAATTATGAAGGTGTCAATAATAAAATCCTTCCAAGTTGTCCTTGGCCTTCAGAAGGAAAGAAGACAGCAAGTTTGTAAGCAATTTTCTGGACTGTGAGGTGTTCTGCCTGGTCACCTCTCTGCAGGAGAGAAAGAGTCAGCCTTGGCCAAGGCTTCTTACAGATCTTTTTCACAGAACTCCTTTCATATTGGTCAGATCCAAGGTAACTTGGCCGTGTGGTACCAGAGCTACTTTGGAGCTATAATTCAAACTTAATAAAACAAAAAATAATCACTGTAAATTCTTTCTATAATCAGGTTTATCAGATTAGCACTAATTTAAGCAGTTGTTCTGCAAGATTCTTCAATCCTTTCAATTTCTGTGCCCTCTTTAAAGTGGAATGGTTGAGGTTATTGCATACTCAGTATCCTCAATAAAAATGTTTAATTTATTTTCTTTAACCTAGTTCACCCTGATTCCAGCTATCACTGCTTAGTAAACCTACTTTCTCAGCTCTTTACACAACTAAAATTCCATTCACAACTAAATCTGCAAGTGTGATCTCCACAAGAGATTGTTCGCTCTCCCTCTGATTTCTAAGACAAACCTTTCTATGAAGGTTTTTTTCTCTCTTTGTTTCTAGGAAATGTGCATGTAAAGAAGTAGATGCTTTAGAAGTGTTCCTGAACTATGAGGGCCTTCCCAACAATTTTCTTCTTGCTTTCGCTGTAGTCACTAGAGCAATTTGATCCCAAAGATATGTTTTTTATACAAAATCTTCCTAATGCAAAAATGCGTGATCTTTCTTCTTATCTGCTTAAAACCCAGGACTAGAACTTACCTTCTGTGCCTCTCTTTAAAATGAACTGAAAATTTATTTCCTACCATCAACTTTTCAGTCACGTCGTAATCACCTAACTCAACTCTGAAAAGTCATCTGTGTTCAATAATTTGAAAAATCAATACTATTGCATCAAGAATGTTAGTGAAGTACAGAACACATGCTTTGTGACATAATTACCAATAGTATCCAACATTTAGAATGTTGCTTGAAGGATAGTTTTGTCTCCAAATCTACCACGCACACAAAATAAGGTATGTGAGTGCTCCATACATACTCACACTTGCTAGTAACTATGCAAGAGTGCTGAGCTGTGATAGGGACTAAACCCCCAACCCTTACTGTTACACTGAATTCAACTCCTAGAACTTGAGTATGTACAGCGAGAAAAGTGTCAGGTTTATTTCCACACTTGCTGATGCTGAGGCTCTTTTAAGTAATTTTTCTAATGATGTAACTTTACCATCACTATAATTTTTTAACATCTTCATGGTAAGTTTAGGGTTTTGTTTGTCTGGGAAATTTTTAGTCAAACCTTCTGCTGTCTGGAAGGGCTTTTTCTCCAAGCTTCTTGTCCTTCTGAATTAGGATCTGTTGAAACTTATGCCTATGAATAGAACAAAGCTCTTAACTATGGATAATAAAAGTTACAGCTGCCACCACACCTCTTGTTCTCCCTCCAAAGTTAACATTTTTATGCAACTGTTCCTGATTTAAGGGAGCTCTGATGGGGCATGACATTCTGCTGTGACTCTCCAAGCCATGTAACTGTGTGTCCTGGTTTTTTGGTCCCATAGTAGACAGAGACCACACATGTCAGCAAACAGGTACTGCAGTCATCTTACAATGCTCTTAAAACAAAGAGCAGAAGCAGAGAGTGAAAGAAACACTTTTAACTTTGTGGAAGACAAAGTGTCTTGTATTGCTCAGTTTGCATAGGTATAATACTTGATTTGTACATATAATTTCAGCTAAGAAACGCATAATCATGCATTCATTCTTGGAAACTGTAAAACATTATATAAGGTCTAAAACTATAAAGCAATTTCTTTTGTTCCAGTCACAAGGGAATATTAAGATGAGGAACAATTAAAAATATCAAATGGTGGTTGTTATATAATTATTATATGTATATCTAGATATATTTATATATTATATCATTATTATACATTAATTTTGTAACAAACACCACATGAAGTAATTTATTATAAGACTCAACAATTATTTTGGGGCCTTGTTAACATCCCATGAATCCAGGCCTTTCCATGCTCATTCTCACTGCTTTCCTTTGAAGCTGAGTTTTACATATCTATCTGTGTCTATATTTATATCTATCTATATCTATTTTATACCATATATATAAAATATAAATTATAATTGACATTTGTTATTAGTGGAATTGTTGACTTTTGCTATAACAAATATATTCTTATTCAACAGTAAGTCCCTTTAGAATTCCTTCTGAGAGAAATGACTGACAGTTTTGACAGTCCCTAACACACTTTAAGAACCATAAACTTTTAGGAAAAAAAGAATTTGTGCATGCAGCCCAGGGTCCATGCAATTATTGCTGCCACCTGCAGTTCTACAGTACAACTACATTGTATGAGATCGATTTTGTTCTCGGCCTCTTAAGTAGCTTTTTCACCACTAAAAAATTTCTTCTAAGTGACTATCGATCCTATTTCTAGTATGAATCACCTTTTTTTGTGACGTACAGATCTTATGATCACTTTAGCCTCCAGCAAGGCATGAGAAAGCACAAAAGAAGAGAGCCTGGGAAATAGTTTTAAGAAAGCATGAAGCTTTGCTCAGACAAATACCTATTCCCAGCTTTACATTTCATTATGATAACACAGATTTTACATGCATAATTCCATGTGTTAAAGCAAACTAGACATATATTACCACATCTTTCTACTTATATCATTCCTCTTAAATTACTGTTAAGCAGTTTCAGTTGCTGCTGTTTTGTTTTGCTTCACTAAACCCTGAAGCGCTGAGATAACATGACAAAACTGTGTCAGAACTCAAAAGTAATTTTGAAGCAATGTTATAAAAGCATTAAGGCTACAACACCAAACACTCAGAATTTAAATGCTGGAATTTGAATTCTCTATGCAAATGTTTTTTAATTTCTATGTGGCTTATAAAAAACAAAAAAATCTTCTTCAGCAACACAGAAGAAGCCTTTGATTGAATGAAGAATAAACCCCAGTTTTCCTGAGTGTTATTTCAACACTTTGAACATTAAATAACTTTCTTCCAGCCAACTTTTACTTTGTTCTTTTTAATATTACAACTTTCACACAGCAAGGAGTTCTGTGAAATTCTGTGATTAAAGATTCTATTAGGATGCAAATGTATACGGAGAACAAGTATGGGGCTAATCCTTAGGAAACCAGGAAATGCACGATGGAGGCTTTCTGGCAAGGAATGTCCTGTTGGTGAGTTGGGGTCAGCTGTCCCAGCTGTGTCCCCTCTCAGCTCCTTGTGCCCTCCCAGCCTCCTTGCTGGGGGTCAGTGTGAGGAGCAGAAAAGGCCTTGGCGATGTGCAAACATTGCTCAGCAAAAACAAAAACATCTCAGTATTATCAACCCTGTTTTCAGCACAAATTCAAAATATAACTCCACACGGGCTGCTGTGAAGAAAACTAACTCTACCCCAACGAAAACCAGCACGATTTCTTGGTTGAAAAATGGACCTACCTTGCTCAGAATTTCCTCCAAAATTAACTCTAACATGAACTAAGTTTGGAACCAGTCGTCTTTTTTTTTTTTCCCCCTAAAAGTGAAGCAATACAAAATCAGGATCAGTTAAAATAGAGTAACCATAGGAACAAAGTGTCTATCTTTGCTAGCCCTCACTGCATAACAGAACAAAAAGAATACAGGTTATTCACAAGTCATGATAAAAATATGTGTTTTACACAGGCACAGAGGAACTTGGATTAAGCAGAGCTGGGAAAACTTAGATGGTGTGAGATTACATTCTCCCAGTGCACTTGTCAAAAACGTTGACAAAAGAAGTAAGTCTGCTTTCGAAAGCTGAATAACACAACCACAAAAGAGAAAACAGAATGATGTGACTGGAGTTTAGACAGTATAAAGGCATGTGATCCTGCAGACATATGCAAAACCTTCCATAGGTCTTCACATGCTTGAAATGACATATATCCCTAAGTCTGAATCACTGGACCCACATTAATCAAGAGATCAAAAAGGAAAATATTTTCTTAAACGTCCTGAATATTTTTATAAAAGTAGCACCCTTAAAATTCTGGACACCTCAAAAGGAGAGCACACAAGCAAATTTAGTAGGATATTATTGGATAAAATGCTTGGACAGATTTCCATATATTGCAATAGTTTAGCAGTTCTCTAGAGTACAGAAGGTATTTTGATGCAAATACATGTTAGAAAGCATTTCAGTCAATGGAATCTGAATGTAAGAGGGTCTCAGCCTAAAAGGCACATCCTATAGAATTTACACTACACTGTGACTATTTTTAATCTAAGGAAAAAACATGAAAGTTACATCATTATGCTTCAGCATAACTGCCACACTTCATTAGGACAGTGGTAAAGAGCCATTAGGCTGCTTTATGGAAGCAGACAACCAAAGCAGCTGTCAGATCACTGAAATCACAGTCACTGTGCAAAGAAAGGAACTTGTTGTACTCAAGAAAGCACTTCAGTGCGCATTATTTCATACAAGCCACCGTGTTTGAGAGAAAGGAAAAGAAATGCATTGAGAAGCACCTCAAAATCAAACTTGGAGAAATTACAGGAAATAACCAGGCAAAGTAAGTACCAAGAAGGTGACCCCGACGTTAAGTGCAGAACTTTTCAGGTTGAGTGTTGGCTGAAATCTTTTTCAGTGGCTTAGAACGATAAGCAAATAACCTCACTCTTACAATCTGATTTCTACTGTGGGCTGAGCAGCAGCTCATCTGCACATCCTTTTATGTTGTTGACACCACGATTAATTTTTCCACCTAATTAAAATAACCTGCAGGATCCTGTATTTTGGCCAACTGCTTGGGTCAGAGCTGGAACACCAGGATTTAGAAGGGCAGAGTCCTTTAAGACATTGCAACAATGCATATACTGCTCCAGATACTGCAGAAACTGCAGTAAAACAAGCTGTAATTTGAATTCCTTGGTGTTCTTACATATTTTACACATGTACTTAATGTACCTTCTTGTCAGAGAAGTACTGAAAACTCCCTGAAAACATAATGCTACAACAAAATCAAGCCAGTGGACCCCAATTCAACCAGATTTGCTTGCCTGGGTTAAACTGCAGGATAACTGATGCAAAGGATATTAAGTTCAGCATGAGGATCTTTGATTAAATGCATGAATGGATCTGAGTATTAGAATATCTAATTCCTATTTCAGTCTATTTCCAGTCTATTTCAGATGCTCGGTTTGGAGAAGGGCAGGTTAGGCACTTAAAATTCAATTCCTCGAAGTCAGATTGATGTTGAAATAGATAGAATTCTGGGGTACATCTAAGAGCCAAAAGAAAATGGAAAGAAGTTGCAGCTGGGATGAATTTTTGCAACAGAAACAACATTCTTTTTATTCCTCAAATACACAGCTATTCTTTAGAGCAAGGAGATTTGTCTAGATTCATGCTTACATCAGTGCACAATTTTAACATACAGTTTCACTTGGTATTTATAACCTCGAAAGTGGATCAGCTCCAAGAAGAAAGTTTTAGAAGTCTGGTCTGGAACACATGGGATGCAGATCATTCTCCTGAGATGTGGAAGATCTGCATTTAACTCCATGTTCCCAATCAGGTCATTCAGGATATAAAAATACCCACCCTGCAATCACAGAGCTGCTGAGTATAATGAGACATGTACATATCAAAGCCTTTATGCAGTATGGGTAAATGTACATATAAAGGTGAATCTTGCAGTGTCCTTTGAACATCAACCGAGATTTCCCAGATGAACCAACAAAGGCCATGTTCCGGCTGAAAATCCCAGCGGGTTTCAGGCTTTGGGCTGTTACAAACCAAACAGCACTGGCCAACGCCTCATGTCTACTATTAGCACTTAAATCCTTAAGTAACTGCATAGCTATGTAGGTCTGCTGAGCCGCTTGGATTCGGTCCCGTGGCTCTTTTTACCCTGTGCAAGTGCACAGACCGAGAGACAGTTTTGTTAACTTGTGATACCTGCTGTGTGAGAACCGGTGTTGTTTTCCCTGAGCAGGCGAAAGGCTTTACCACAGCATCCCTAAGCTGTGATTCACCCGGCTACGCCCGGCAGCGCGGCCGAATCCGGCCGGGCGAGCAGGGCGAGGGGAGCGGTGCCGCCCTCCCGCAGCACCTCGTCCCACCCGAAGGGATGGCAGCACCTGCACAGCCGCACTCATGCACACCTACTACACCTGTGCGCACACACAGCCACGCACCTCTACCTGTACTGCTGCACTCCTACACTCCTGCACAGCCACACATCTTAAATCCTTAAGTAACTTAAATCCTTAAGCTCACACACCTACACCTGCGCACCCGCGCACCCTCACTTCCGCGCCGCCGCAAGCCAGCACACCCGCACTCCCGCACACTTGCACTCCCGCGCGCCCGCACCCCCGCCACGCAGCGGAGACGGGGGTTCAGAACAAGGACAGAGGGGGTGACTGCCGCCCCTCACCCCGGCGCTGAGCTGTTCCCGACAGGAGTGGGGGGGCCACCCCGAGTTTTCCAGGCCCTT